>JAULLE010098225.1:0-19935 GCA_035668155.1 Sarracenia purpurea
ACTCGACCGGGGTTGGAAACCCAACACTAAGTTCCCAACTCCGCCTTGGGTGACGATGAAACCCGAACTTGGTAATTTAAAAGTAGAATAATTCTTTATTTTATTTATGCTTTGTAATCAAATTGTTATGCAACAACTATTGTTAAATCACATGGTTGGATACTTTCTAATTAACTTAATTTCCGTTCAAGCTTTATGTGATTGCATTAAATGAGTGTTGCATAACTATACTTATTGTTCGAATACATAAATTTGAGATAGGCTATGCCATGGATAAGACGGGTCGTACTTCGAAGGAGTCGTGCTAGAATCTTGGATAGTCTATGCCATATTTGTGATTCGGGGTTTTGAGAGTACAACTTGAGATATTTTATGCTCCGAATAGAATATGCCTTGTTGAAATTAAAATCTATTTTTCTTGAATGTACATATCGGTTCTCTCACGATAAGATTTAATCTGATTAAAAGCTAGATAAAATAGAAATTATATCGAAACTAGATTACTATGTGACGGTGGATTCTGAACCTGAGGTAGAACTTTTCTCATAAATTAATTAATTTTCTTTTCAATCACTTATTTACTTTTTATTGCTAAAAATCATTTGTTTCCAAAATCCATGATTTACTCATTTTATTTATAGATTGAATAATTTAAATAGAATATGTTTCTTAACAAAATAACTCTTTTTCTCGTGGGATCGACCCTGGATTTACTGCTATCTACCTAGTTAGTAGTAGATCATGGTAAAATATATAAAATAAACTAGTGATGCATGATTAACGACTAAGCGAATGAACACCGGTACTTTAATTTAGAATGGGTTAATCCTTAAAAGAAAAATTAATATAAACGAAATAAAATAAAAGGGACCAGGTCTTTACAACCGTTCTCCCTTAAAGGATTTCATCCAGGAAATCCAATATACCTCAAAAAAAAAATAAGTCAGGATACGTAGAATAAACTTCCGGTTCTCATTCCCAAGTGGCCCCCTCAATGCCATGGTGGTACCAAAAAACCTTCACGAGACGAATGGTCTTCCCCCACAAGATTTTCTCCCTCGAGTCAAGAATCTTCACCAGTCTCTCCTCATACATGACGTCATCATCCACTACTAACTCTTTCCAATTCAAAACATAGGAAGAATGATACTGACGCAACATAGATACATGGAATATATTATGTACAGATACAAGCTGTGGCGGCAAAGCAAGACTGTAGGCTACCTTTCCAATCCTCCTAAGGACCATGAAATGGTCGATCAAACGTTGTGCTAACATAGTAACATACTACACGTCCCAAATCTCAATAAACCCTTATGTGGTGAAACCTTCAAGAACATGTGTTTTCGTAACTCAAACTCCAATTGTCGCCTCATCTTATCTGCATAGCACTTCTAACGATTTTGCGTCGTGATCAAACGCTCTCGAATAGCAACTACCTTTTATGTCATCTTACCCACTAAATCCATCCCTACAACGGCAGTCTCCCTTACTTCGACCCAATACACGGGTCACCTATAAGGTCGACCGTACAAATGCCTCAAATAGTGACATCTTAATGTTGGACTGATAGCTATTGTTGTAGGCAAACTTGGTTAGCGGCAAATGGTTATCCCACGAACCTTGGAAGTCTGGAATGCATGATCTCAACATGTCCTCTAGAATCTAGATAGTACATTTGGACTGTTTATCGATCTGAGAGTGGAAAGTGGTACTGAAACATAAATCTGTCCCCAAAGCCGATTGCAAGCTCTATTAAAAATGTGACATGAAATGCGGATCACAATCTAAGACAGTAGAAACAGGCACTCCATGAAGTCTGATAATCTCACTCTTGTATAATTGACTGAGTCGGTTAAAGGAATCAGTCAAATGCATAGGAACAAAATAAGTAGACTTGGTCAAATGATCGACCATAACCCAAATGGTATCATACCCTTGGGCGATCTCGAAAGCACCGTGACAAAGTCTATAGTGATATGTTCCCACTTCCACTCAGATATGGGCAATAACTATAATAACACTATGGGTCTCTAATATTCTAATTTAACTTGTTGGCAGGTAAGGCACCGAGTAACAAACAAAGCAACATCCATCTTTATGCCTCCCCACCAAAACTAGTGATGCAAGTCATGATACATCTTGGCACCTCCAGGGTTCATCGCAAAATGAGACTGATGAAACTCACGAAGGACATCCACACGACATACCTCCAATACAAATATCCTCCCAGCAAAGCATAGACCTCGATCAGAATGCATAGCCCACTCTTTTCTGCTCTCGCCACTCTCTACATGCTCACACATCATCTAAGCTTTCGTGTCTTGATGTTGCACTGCGACAACACAATTGATGAGGGTAGGATGAGAAGCCATCGAAAACATTGTAGCATCATCTTCTGTATCATCCAATTACAGGTCAAAACTCCTCACTTCCTCTAACATCTTCTACTCTAGAATAGCATCACCAGCCAAAGAACTGAAGAAGTTCTAACTAAGGGTGTCTACCACGACAGTGGCTTTGCCCGGGTGGTATTGCAATTCAAGTCATAGTCTCCCAAGAACTTCGTCCATCTCGTCTTGCATAAATTCAAATCCTTTTGCGAGAAGATATACTTTAAGCTTTTTATGATCTGAAAATATCTCAAAATATTCTCTATACGACTAATTCCTCCAAGTCTTCCAAATGAAGACTATTATTGCAAAATCTAAGTCATTAGTAGGGTAATTCTTCTCATAGACTTTTAATTATCTCGATCCATAGGCCACCACATTGACACAACCAAGACCTTCGGGTGAGGCTTCACAATACACGGCATACCCAAGTTCTCTCTCCGATGCTATAAAGATAGATGTTTCTATCAACCGTTCCTTCAACGTCTAAAATGCAACTTCACATCCGCCATTCCATGTAAACTTCATGCCCTTCCTTATCAAATCGGTGATAGGCGCTGCAAGCCTAGAGAAATCCTCTATGAATCGGTAGTAATACCCAACCAATCCCAAGAAACTATGTGTTCATATTTTGGCTATTCCTAGGTTAAGTACAAAACCATTATGTTTGTACCTTTGATTTAGAGTTTGGGGTTTCGAGTGTTTGTGTCTAGGTCCTCCGTCCAATTCACAATCAATAGGCCCTCTCCGAATATCTACAAAGTATATGACACCCACATGCACACACCCATATGCATATCTCATTTTAGTATATTATATGATTTAAGGTAGTTTGTGTTTCTTGATACCTTAGAAAAACTATGGTTTTACCATCAATTCTGGGCACTGGTGCGCGAAAGGGGCACGAGCACCTTCAAGTGTCATCGAGCGCTCAATGAGCACTCGAGCGACATCGAGCGACTAATATGATTCGTGTCTTTCTTGTTAAGCCGAGAGTTAAGATATTTAAGTGCTCGTAGAGTGCTCAAGCTGTGGGCAAAAAAATGTTGCAATCCTTAACTACGCTTGAAGAGCGCTCGAGCACCATCACGTGCTCGAGGCACACTCGAAGAGCGCACAAGTGCCGGTGTGTTTTTCTATATAAACAAAACTTAGTGGTAGCTAGGGTTAAGTATTTCAATGTAAGAGAACCAACTGCATTTTTGCACTAGCTCTACCTTCTCTATAGGTTTCCCTTCACCATTATGCTTCTCTCTCACGATTGAAGCTTATTGTGGGTGTTATCAAAGTATTCATAGGTCCACTATGGATTGTATGTTTTAGTACCTTGTATTTATCCATTCATCAACCATATCATATGCACACCTCTCATCACTAAACACACATCTAGCTGAGCTGACTGGGATCCGTTGTTGATACGGAGATCGAGAGTGGCTCCCGTGGACACTACAGGATCGATGAAGGAGCTCGGGGAGCTATGTCAACAATACTGGAGTTAGACGACCATGGCGTATATGGGTATAAGTCTTTTTCTTATATTTTGATAACCTTCTTGGTTTGTAGTAAGATATATTTGTTTTCGTGCTGTGGTTTTCATCCCGAGGATTTACCCTAGGGTTTCCATGTAAAATCATGTGTGCTAATTTTGTGCTTGTTGTTATATTGGGGTTAATTTTATTTTTTCCTGGTTGAATAAACTCGCTAGTTTGTTAGGGTCAACGATTAATTTTATATGTTAATCGGACTAATTTTTATTGTATCGACTTTAAATCTAATCACTCCTTCAAGGTTTATATAAGTGGTTCGTAGAGAAGGTCTTGTAGCAACTCGTCCGCTGCGTTTTGATAGCTCTAATTATCCCTACTGGAAATCTAGAATGAGGTCTTTCCTTAACTCCATGGGGATATGTATTTCGAGGTCCGTTGTGCATGGTTATGAATTATCCAAAATTGAAGATACCACCACTCATCAAACTTGGGAGAAAATCGAATCTGAGTAGAGATCAGCGGATAATTATAGTGCTGAGTATAACTACAACGAACTTGGTGCCATACACAACGCCCTGAGTCCTAGTGAATTCTCTAGGATCTCACATTGTGAGACTGTCAAGGAGGCTTGAAACATACTCCAAGTCACTCATGAGGGCACCTAGACGGTTAAAACTTCCAAACATTAAATGTTAACAACTAGGTTCGAAGAACTTAGAATGCCCGTTAATTAGTCCTTTGACAACTTTTATTCCAACCTTAGCGAGATTGTAAACTCATTCTTTGTTTTAGGTGAACCACTCACTTCCTCTAAGGTCGTGAGGAAAATCCTTAGGTCCCTACCAGAAAAGTTTAGGCCTAAGGTCATCATCATCAAGGAGAGTCATGACGTGGACTCCCTCAAGATTGAAGAGTTAGTCGGCAACCTCCCAACCTATGAATTTAATCACATCCCATCCCAATGTGTCTCATCTAGCTCAGGTAAGGGTCTGGCCTTAAAATCGACTCATCTCAACCTTGCGGATAGAGATGACGACTTAGTCGATATTGATGAGAAGGACGTTGCCCTTATTGCGAGGAAATTTCACAAATTTGTCAAATTCAAAAAGGAGCAAACCTCAAATCAACCGACGCCATGATCATCCATCACTACAAATTTATTCTCTTCTAGTGGAAATGATCAGAGTTATCCTAACCTCTCCTATAGCTCAAAAAAACCTCAAGGGATCCAATGCCATGAGTGTCATGGATTTGGTAACGTTCAAGCAGAATGTACTAACTTCCTTCAAAGAAAACATAGAAAGGGCTTTACCATCAACTGGGATGACGAAAGTAAGGAAAATGTTGAAGTTGAAGTTGATAATCATACCATCCCAAGTGACAAGGATGAACTATCCAAATACACCGTTCTCGTATCTACCATATGGTGTTGTGATCCCACTATCCCTACTGTCACGTTAACTACTCTCATTAATGAAACTCCTCTAATAATCAATTCACCGTGTAAAACAAGTGATGACGTAGGAAGCAGCAAATAGGAGGAGGAGAACGAAAATGAATCCAAACATGATGCCTACGAGGAACTCATTAAAGAGTGCTTCACTCTCAGGAAGGAAAATGCAAAATTAAAAGAAGACTGCTATTCTCTCGAAAGAGAACGGGACTTCCTTGAGAGTGACATCATTGCACATGATCATGAGATTACCACCCTTGGAGAATACGAAGCTAATCTAATCAACACTCTCTCATCAGTTGAGAAAGAAAGGTTGAATTACTTGAAAGAACTGACAATCTCTAAGTCAAGGATTACATTGCTTGAGACAAACCTCCTAGAAGTCTCTTCTATGAAGAAAAGAAGCAAAGCGACTTCTCACATCATCAAGCTATCTCGGTCATTTCGTGACCGTAGTGGTCTTGGATTCCTAGATCCCCCTTCCCTATCCGCTTTTCCCGTAAAAGACTCTAAACGAATTATTTTTGTTAAGCCATCTTCAACTACTTCCTCACCTTATGTGCTGGATCTTGTCGGTCTTGAAGGAGTGTATCATACGGTTCCCAGCCAATCAAACTTTCCAAGATATTCCATGATCAGGTCCCAAAAGTTAAAGGACCCATTCCCTTCCTCATCTTCTCGGGACAATTCTTTCTTAGAAGATTCTCATGGGAAAGAAATCGCGATTGAAAATCCTCAAAGAAAAGATTTGATTCCTCGCCTTTCGACGTACTCCACATCTAAGTCTCCCCCAAGATCTGGAACCCCTCCATTGTGCCACTATTATAGGATACTAGGTCACACAAGACCGAATTGCTATCGTCAAAAAAGAGACCGGACTAGAGAAATATGTCCGAACCGATCTTCGATTGATAGACCCATAAGTTCGGGTTCATCCTCTTCTAAACACGAACATGTCGTGGCCTTGAGCCATCTAAATGAGCTAGCCGCTCAATCCTCATACCTTATCACACAATTCCACAAGCTATTACTGGCGATGTCCAAACCTCATTCGCACACTTCTAGATAAAGACGTAGCCCTCTTAGGAATGTACCTCATCGGACCTAATCTAGACCTATCACTGTCACCCCATCACATGGAGGGAAATAGCCTTCCAAATGAGGTAAACTCTCATAGTATGAAATATCCATGGAGTAAAGAGTGCCATTATCTTTCCCCGGTGTTAGTAGCTAGTAGCTTCTACTACTTTTCATCGGATATGTTGCCCTTCACCTATCACATTTTCCCATTAATTGTGTAACCTATCCTTCAGGAACTAATTCCATCAACCTTTATACATAGTAAATACATCAGCACTTTCCTTCCCAAGCCTGTGTAGTGAGCTAGTCCACATGTCCGTAGAAGCCCTTGGATGTCCTCAGGCTTTTTCTTCTTGTTGTTTGGGTTTTTGGATTCCATATTCCTCAAGTGGTACCAACTTGAGATGTCGAGTCAAAATTCTTAATCTAAGTCTCTTCTTTGTTCTGTATGCTTGTGTCCCTGACACGCTATGATGGACATGAGTGCGAGATAGGACAACATGACTCCTACTTAGCATAATTATTTGACAAATTTCCATCAGAATTGGATTTTCTTTTATCCTATATAATTTTGTATGTATCTATACTACAAGTTGATGGTCATGATATCCTGTCTATTGAACACACTCTATGGGATCATAATGCTTGTAGGTCACAACTTAGTTTAATTTCTAATCATTATGTTGTGACCATCTGGTCCTTGATCTAGATTAACCTACTATTGTGATTTACCTTTAGATGCTTTCCCTCGTCAAGTTCCACATTTAAATGACCGCCTGTTGTAGGTGTAAGCTATTACTCTGTGTGAGTAGCCGCATACGTTCGTTGTAAGTTGTCGTTCCTGCATCCCTTTTGACAACAACAAAAATACGTGATTTTTATACACTTTGTTGTATATCACAATTCTCACACTTTAAAAAAAAAGTGTGTTTGACCATGTTATGGTCTGGGTTATAAATAGACAAGAGATCACGTGTGTGTCTCTTGGCTAAAGAAGATTTAAGGTCCAAATATCTTTGGGTTTGCCTTTAGGTTCAAGCACATTATTCATCTCCTTATGATTGGGTGTGTTCCCATCTTGCACCTTTCCAAGCATTTTGATCCTATGCACCGAGTTCACCATTCACCTTAAATAGAAGGTTGATATGAACCACTTACACTTGAGTTAATACATACATATTATACATTGATTCATTGATTATCTTATTTTTGGGAAAATTTCTCAAGTTATATGTGCTCATTTAAATCTCTTGGTTGACACTTGTCTTACAGTCATGGGTGTGATACGCACTCCTTACCTGTGTGTGGTATATATCTATTATTGCACGTTGCTTTTTGTGAACTCAATTTGAGGGGGAGAGTTCTTAGAAGGAACTTACGAGTATCTTGAAGAGAATTTGTTGAATACATCATCTTAGGGGGGGAGAGTCTATAGCATGTGTTTTTCAACCATAAGGTGACCCTTAGTTTCCCTTCTTTAATCTACACACCCAGTGCACTTCACTCATAGAGCACATGTAATGCGCTCGAGCCCTCAGCTCACGAACACCCTTATTGTGCTCGAGTACTATTTCGAGGAACACTTTCCTTTCCTTTTAAAAAATAAATAAAAACCTTCGATTCTCAATTCTATCTTGTTGATCTCTTGCACATCTTCAGACCTCTTATCTCTGAGGCTTCTTGATCTCTTCGCTGTTGTGGCTTCTATTCTTGCTATGGTTTATGTCCCACATTGGCCTCCAACTCTTCTCGGTACGGATCTCGCATCTGCATCATTTCTGGTAACCCTCTTTATCTTAATTATTGGTTCACCCTTGTTGGGCCTCTTTGTCCTTTTAGCCAGAGGGCAAGGCACTTCGAACAGTGGGGGTCGATTGCACGGTTGGAAGCGGCCCGCATCTTGCCTTTCACTAGCTTCCCTACCGACTCCGCCAAGGCATCGAATAAGGTAATAGCTAAGCGATGAGTCCTCTTTGAGAGAAACATTGACCTTGCAGGTTTTTCCCTAATTGGGCTTACCACCCAATTTGTGCAACGTGATTGGTTCATGTTGTGCTCAGGTTATGAGCTTGTTCTCCCGGAGATAGTCCGTGAGTTCTACTCGAACATTACTTTTGTTGATGTGACAACACACACCCTCATGCTCACAATAGGAGGTCGTCGATAGAATTTTTCGGTCTCGAACATCGCATCCCTATGCCATCCTCCCTATATCACTGACCCTTAATATCCTCTTCCGGAGGATATTCGTCCCTATCAGTCTGAGGTGTCTCGGGAACTGTCAGGTGGAGTTTTTAGTTGAGTTGTAATACTCCTTTCCCATCATCTTGCTCCACATTATCGGATACTCCACGGTATAGTCGCTTTTATCATTGACCCCACTAGTCACACGTCTGACATACCCGTTTCTCATGCTGACATTCTTTACGTAATTGGTCATGGATACTCTATTGACCTAGACCGTCACATCTGCTGTGTCATCGATCTTATTCCTATCGTCTCGCCGATACCTCTAATATTCCATATGCCTCTCTTATCACTCATTTTTGTTGAAGTTGATCAGTTCCTCGCATACTGAGTGAACCAATGCTTTATCCGCGAGGAAACATCACCTGGAGAATCCTCCATAGGAGCCTTGTTCATATCGGGAGAGTGATGGCTGCCATTCCAATTGCTAAGCGTTGTAAGCTGGCATATCCTACCGTGGTGCTAGCATTTCCCGCTCTCTTTCCCATACCTGGCCAACGCCATCACATGGATGTTATGCCTCTAACGCTAACTCATCTGTTCATATCCGTGTGACTAGACATAATGATCCTCCTACTAATTCTCATGTCTGTCCTACAATACCTCCAGATGGTATGTTGTCTCTCCCTTCTATGCCGGACATCCCTACTGACACATTGGTGCTTGATGCTCTGTCGGATGACGTCCATAGTCAGATTCTTCTACATATTACTGCATAAAATCGGATTCTAGCCCGGTTCGAGGCTCACTTTTAGTCCATTGATCAGATCATGATTCTCTTTTGACAGTAGCTCCAGACTCTGTCCACTAACAATAACACTGTTGTCTAGGGCTTGTCCGCTGTAGTCGTATAAGTGACTGCTTTTGCTCAACCTGACGAACGCAATGTTGACTCTACTTCTTCATCGGTAAAGGATGACGAAGAATAATTCATTTTCACCTTCTCTCTACTCTATCCTTTACCCATTTGCCTTTCCAAGGTCGAAAAGGGGAAGAAGTAATGTTTATGAAGATAATTATTATGTAGATAATCTTTCTAGCACGTAATGTATGCCTGATTTACTAGTGTCTCACTTACTAGTCTACTACTAGTTTTATCTACTATCTGTGTTATCTCAATACATGATTTTAATACCAGTAACTTTTCCCTATCATGATTACTTTTAACCAACAATTATGTTTTATTATTATATCATATATATGCTTTGCGTTGGTTTTGGGTTTTTTGTTCAGTGAGCATGTACATGCTATTTATACAAGTCTTACAATTTAGATTAGGGTCTTGAGTACAAGTGAGTTGATGGTTCTCATGTATTCTCATAGATTCTTTTTCATGTATAGGTTTGTTTATTTTAATGGTTTTATACCGTAAATGCCAAAGGGGGAGATTTTTTAGTATTTTGGTTATTCCTAGGTTAAGTACAAAATAATTGTGTCCATACATTTGATTTTGGATTTGGTGTTTTTGGTGTTTGTGTTTAGGTGTTGGAGCCGCGCAGCGGAAAAATCAAAAAAGTCAACGTCGTTACCGTGAAAAATGGTGTTTAGCGGTTTTTAATGAAAAAAAAAAGATATACTGATTTTTTATGAAAAAAATACCATTAGAAACTTTTCGTAAAGCTTTTAGACAAGTTTCTAGAACGCCAATGAACGATCTGAGACGACCTTTAGATCTTATGGCGTATATCTCGGACGCACTACAACGATCTCGGAGTGTGGACACCGAATATGATCGAGGCGTACTTCTTTCTTTTCGTTTCTTCTCACACAAATCTCTCAAATATTGCAAGAGGGGGAGAGAGAGGGGCTAGGGGCTAGGGTTGGGTTAAAGGGGATGAGAAGATTAGGATAGGATCCTTATAAAAGTAATCTTCTCCACATAAAATATAATAGCTTCCTTATTATTTTATTTCCAAGATCATAATTAATCTTAACAAACTAATAATGCTAATAAATCTTTCCCCATGGAGGGCCTACCAAATTCCAATACCGCCCCAAAATATTTAATTTAATTGTCGAGCATCCCCGGCGGTAAAATCGATATTCAAATTCAATTAAATAATTACCGAAAGTAATAACAAAATATATCCGTGCATACATCGGGCTACGTGAGGAATCACGAGGAAGTATAGGATTCGGGCTAATCGTACGGAAAATCCGGATATCCCTAACTCAATCCCCGAGTTAGATCCTTTCCCACACGAATCAGGACTTATTCCACTAAAGGCCCTGACTGAACTCCTTGCCTAACTCAAATCATGTCTCGAGTTTCCACTTATCAAATGCACTGAGGTCTCCCCACGTTTAAGATATGGATTTCCGATGATCAAATTAGGTTGGCAACTCGATTTAATCATCCTCTTATCCTCGTAACCGTACCGCTTAACCTTTTAAATATGCCAGATCAAACGATCCACTGGCCACATTTGGCATAATCAAACCTATAAGCAAAGCACATGAAGGGGAACTTCTCAACGTAAATCGGACGTCGTTTCCATCAGCTGATTATCAACCATCGGACAAATAACCACAATACCCAACTCATTGGTATTATTGATCTCGTTCTGGAAATCTCAACCATTGACGACTCAAAATACTATGCATTATCTGAACATGACCAATCAATCACATCGGGAATAAGAGTTCGTGCAATATATGATAATACGGTATGTGGATCAATTCATAGAGTCAGCATAGAACTGATCATCCTGTTGATCCCACTCAATACACTCCAAGTGTACTAACACATCGAGCTCGAACAACCAATTCCCAAAACCTGAATTTGACCCGTTCGACCTAGCCAAGACCAAGTACTATAACGATGTGCTACAATCGTACCAATTGATTGTCCGAGTCCATTCCGATTGTGAGCCTACCTATATATTTTTTCAAAACCTTTAACCCGATCTTCCACGCTTCATGCACCGAGTCAAATACTATAAAAAATATACAAACTATGCATTCATTCATCATAAATATAAATATGAAACCACAAATGCAAATCAATCTCAAATGTTTCTCATTAATATACAAGGAATCCATAATAAAATACATGAAAAGCATGGTTTTTTAGTATACAATCCAAACACTAGGCCCTTCGTCCAATTCACAATCAGCATGCCTGCTCAAAATCTTCTACAAGGTATATGACACCCACATACACACATCCATATGCATATCTCATTCCATTAGATCATATGTTTTAGGGTAGTTTGTGTTTCTTAATGCCTTAAAGAAATAATGGTCTTACCATTAATTCTAGACACTGGCGCGTGAAAGGGGCATGAGCACCTTCAAGTGCGTTCGAGCGCTCAAATAGCGCTTGAGCGACATCGAGCGCTCAAAGAGCGCTTGAGCGACATCGAGCGGCTTCGAGTGGCCAATATTATTTGTTCCATTCTCATTAAACCCAAAGTTAAGATATTAAAATGCCCGTAGAGCGCTCGAGCACCTCAGATTAATATTTTATTTCTCTTTATCGGGAGTTAGATTTTTGAAGCGCATGTAGTGCACAAGTACAGCGCTCGAGCTCATCGTTGAAACCCTTATCAAATCTCATTGGCGCGGGAAGAAAAAGCTTGTAATCCTTAACTGTGCTCGAATAGCGCTCGAGCGCCATCACGCGCTTGCAGCACGCTCGAAGAGCGCACTAGTACCGGTGTGTTTTTTTATATAAACACAACTTAGCGGCAACTAGGGTTAAGCCTTTCACTGTAAGAGAACCAACTGCGTTTTTGCTCCAACTCTAACTTCTATCTTGGTCACCCTTCACCCTTATGCTTCTATCTCACAATTAAAGCTTATTGTGGGTGTTATTAAGGTATTCATAGGTCCACTAGCCGTCGTTGATACGGAGATCAGGAGTGGCTCCCGTGGATACTGCAAGATCAAGAAAGGTGTTAGGGGATCTACGTCAACAATACTGGAGTTAGGCATCCATGGGGTATATGGGTATAAGTTATTTTCTTGTATTTTGATAACCTTATTGGTTTGTAGTAAGATATATTTGTGTGTTGGTGCCGTGGTTTTCAACCTAAGGATTTACCCTATGGTTTTCATGTAAAATGGTGTGTGCCAGTTTTGTGGTTTTTGTTGGATTGGGGTTAATTTTATATTTTACCGGTTAAACAAACTCACTAGTTTGTTAGAATTAAAGATTAATTCTATATGTTAATCGGACTAATTTTTATTGTATCGGCTTTAAACCTAATCACCCCCTCTAGGTTTATATAAGTGATTTGTAGCTATAATTTCACTATAAAACTCGAATATGTTCTTCGGTCTCTCCCAACTCATCACGAATACAATCTTAGAAGAATTCTCAGACACTCCGCCACTCGATACAACGTACCCCAAAAACTTCACCTCCGGTAGCCAAAACTTATACTTGTCGAACTTAGTGTAAAGGCGCTGATCATGTAATAATTCTAATGCAACCTATAGGAGCTCATCATGTGACTCTTCCGATTGTGAGTAAATAAGAATATTGTTGATGAACACGACTACAAAGCGATCAAGGTTATGGTGGAAGATACTGTTTATGAGATCTATAAACATAGTCAGCGCATTCATGAAACTGAATGGCATAACAAGAAACTCAAAGTGTCCATAGCGGGTGCGAAAAGCCATCTTCTGAATGTCTTACTCCTTCACTCTCAATTGGTGATATCCCGATCTCAAGTCAATCTTGGAAAACTAACTTGAACCCTTCAATTGAACAAATAAGTCATCGATGCGCGGCATAAGGTACTTGTTCTTGACAGTGACATAATGCAACTTACGATAATCGATAGAACAGCATAATAATCTGTTCTTCTTTTTGAAAAACAAGGTCGGCGCTCCCTATGGTGAAACAATAAGATGGATAATACCCTTATCTAGTAACTTCTAAATCTGTATATGCAACTCCACCAACTCTGTCGGTGCACAATGATAAGATGATATGGATATAGGGGCAGTCCCTGGAACAAGATAGATGGAAAACTCTACTTCCTAATGAGACAAGAGCTCAAAAAGATCACTACCAAAGATGTTAGCAAACTCACATACAACATATGAAAACTTGACAAGATGTGAATCGACCTTATTCAATGACAATACGAAAAGAAGAAGATTGCCACTGCCATTGGTCGTTTAGTAAGAGATCTTGGTACCCAACCGTCCTCGCGGTCACCCACAAAGAAGAGTCTCACTCAGGAGTGCAAACGAACACTCTCCGCTGGTCACAATCAGTAGAAGCACGGAAGGTAATCAACAGATTTGTCCCCAAGATAATGTCGAAAGATGACATATTAGGAACTATAAAATCAAAGCAGGGATGCGGTCAGCAATCTCCATCTTACATGTCATACACATACGTCGTAAGACGGTGATCTCACGTGTCTCTACAAAAAAGGAACTCCCCGAAATTTCAATTTTCAATCCTAATGCAAATGCAAATACAAATGAGATGAATGAATGAGATGCTCCCGCGTCAATGAGAACACTGGCCCATGATCAGTACACTAATAAAGTACCTTGAATAATGGTGGTTGTGGAATTTTGTGCTATCGATATAGCAGAAGTGTTGGGCTCCACCACGGTGTGCACCCTCCCATGTGGTCCCTGAGTCTATCCACCTTCTTTCCTGAACCTTAGGTGACGTATTGATTGAGACGAACAAGCTCCTCCTATGGCCCTCATAGAATAGGCACCCGACTGCTGCTACTAGCTCTCACATCATCCTATTTGATCTCGAACGTCTCTAGGATTGTTATGGTTACCTCCAACCATTCGGTACCTACCTTCAAGTCAAGATCCCCTACAAAGGTTAGAGAATCCAACTGCCTAAACCCCCTAATAGCTATAATATGACCTGGGCCCGGGGGCTCTCATTCTCCCCTTGACACATTGGCCAAAGCACACATTGTTGTAAATACTTCATAGACCATATTCATCCCACCCTCACATTCCTATGGGGCATAGACATACCCTTCTTTAGGAACCTGATTAGTGGCTCAATCCGTACTGCGACCCCAGCCTCTACCATGACCCCTTTACATCATCACATGTCTACTAGAAGGAGGAACAACAAGAAAATATCAACAAAGGCACTCAGCCAACCCAAACTCCCATCGAATAGCACCCATAAGCACATACCCACATAACATCGATAATCATGTCCACATAGTTCACCTAACGAGGAAGACCTATGTGAATGATTTATCAATCCGACTAACTCATTTGGAATTTCGACTAGAATGGACTTAGCTAGATGCCTTTCTAATTTGAACCCCAAACCAGTAAATCAAATTTACAAGGTAAGATATATCATCCTCAGAACCCAACCTCTATACCTAAGTACCACATAGCATGTGAATAAAAATTTCTATCACAAGTTAAGCACACAAGCATACCAATACATGAATGCAACACACAAATATAACTCTCGCTTAATAGGTCACTCACTCTCCACGGTTTCCAACGATTCGAACCTAAAGCTATGATAGCAATCTATAATGCCCCGACCTTCTAATAATAATAAACCAATAATGATATAAGAGAACAACTCATAAATTGATCAGAAATCATAACCCAAACTGAAACGTTTAGAAAAACCTAACTTTTTAGTAAATCAGTTACGAAATGCGAGTTTTAACCCTTTTAAAACAAGCTGAAATAAGTCCTTTTTATATGAGAGGGTTCACTAAAAATATTTGATTATGGTCTGAAAGAATAGCAAATCAAAACCCTTAAAGTTCATACTTTAAATCATTTTTCATAAAAATCTTCCCAAACAGAGACCGCTCAAGCGCATATTTAGACAGCTCAAGCGGTCCTTTACCCGAGAGTTGGGTTTTGTAAAACTTAAAAGAAATTCTAAGTGTTGGCCAAAAGTACCAAGAACCTTTCCTTCGAGCCCCAAACTTCAACATTTGATAAAAATGGTTTTCAAAACCCAATCCAGCTTAAAAAAAATTATATATTTTTTTAAATCCATAATCTCAGTTCCAAATTTTCACACATTTCATAAGTTAAATGAAAATACGATAAATAAACTTAAATCGGCCCTCCAAACATAAATTTATGCCTCACATGTATGCACAAGGTGAACTAGCTTTAAGACTTTACAATAGCTAACAATCTTCCTCAAACAAGTATAACAAAATAATAGGATTTTACATGTCAAGTTTCTACATGTTTACATCTATCAAATCCAATCAAAACATACAAAAATAGGCTATCTACCAAGCCAAAATGTAGCTTCACTACTTTCTTCCTATTACCGCCTGAAATGCTATTAGAACAATGTAAACTAAAACTCATAGGATAAGATACTAAACATAAACAACAATATGAAATACGATGATGGTGATGTGAATGCTATATAAGAAAACCTCTCCTTATTACTGTTTAAGAAAACCAAGATACATAACCAATTTTTATTCAAAATGTTTCACCATTGGTCAAAACCACCACTATACTTCAATTTCCAACTCACTATTCATAAGTAAATTCATGCACCCATGCATACCAACTCACCTACGCATACACACCCTTTCCAAACATTCACCATCAAATACCTCGTGCCCTAACTAGAGTATTGGTATTTTTCAGGCTTTCATTATCGGACACCAATGGCTCTAACTAGAGTATGATACATTACCAGACTTACATCATCGGACACCAAGTGCCCCAAACTAAAAACATGCAAGTTTCTAGACTTTCACCGTCGAACATCAAATGCCCCAAGCTAAAATGTTACCGAGTCCAACCCCATGGTGGTTTCTCTCGTCAATATGTATACACACACATATATCCACTAAGTCTAATACATGGATCCCCAAATTCATCAATTGACATGATTTTACCAAAATACCTGAATTTTATCATTCACATAAATAAGTTTCCTCAAGTCCCAATTTAATATAAATAATATCAATTTTATGGATTTAGGTTCCTACACCCAGCCCCCAAGTTTCATGATTTCACTCAAACTCAAACCCTGGTTTCATAGATTTCTAATTAAGAAGTTATTTACAACAACTACAAAATAGAAATCTTCCATACATTATCAATTTCATGAATTATAAGTTAAAATCTATAAATCTACTCTAGAGTTCCATCTAGACCTCCATTTTTATACGCAAACAAACAAAGCTAAAAAGATGAAAACTACAACACATCATCATTGAGATCAAAAAAAGTCTAGAATTGTAGCTTGGATAGCTCAATAAGATGAAGAAAGCAATAATCCCAAACTAACCAACTCCTAGACTCTAAAACTTTTGGTGAACTAGCTAGAATCTTTATGAACGAAGCTCTAGAATCTTTAAGAACCAAGCTCTAAGTCCTCCAAGAGTTGGGAAGATTGAGTTCTAAAGCCTTAATCCATACCAAACAAGCTCCAAGAGTCACCAAGCATAAACCCTAGCGTTACTTCTAACGTTCTAGAGAGAAAGAGGGAGTTTTAATATGTTTTGAAATGTCTTGGCCCAAACTTAAAAGCCACGCTGATAATCGACCACTCGAGTGGTCTGGGGGTCCGCTCGAGCGGTCCCTCTACTGGAGTATAACCGATAAAAAATGAAAATATGTCCGGGTTTTAGTCTAAACACCTTGAAACTCACCACGATAATCCAGAACAATAGTACCCATGGATCTATCAACATACATAGGCTATTTCCCGGCAACAACATGCTCAAATTAATATACTTTCTGATCCTAAAATTAAGTACTTTAATTTAAAACAAAATTAATCATTAGACTAAGAATTAATAGAAAGAAATAAAATAAAAGGGATAGAGTCCCTGCAGTTTAGATGATGTAATATTGGTCAAAATGTAGTAATTTTAGGAAATAACTCCTCTAATTAATAATTTAAGATTAAGTCATTTTGAAGATATTTTGGACTTGTAATTGTGCTTAAATGTAAACTGAAAATTGTAAGATTGCAATTCATGGGAAATATGATTAATGTACATGTATTAGAGTTCAATTCAAAATTATAAAGCTTGCTTAGTATGATTGTACATTTAGGTATTGCAGTGTTTTATGCTTAATTTGGATGTACCCATGTTTACACTACTTGTGCATCATACTCAATATAGTTATACTTTAAGAATCACATGGATCATATCTCATGCAAAAATGGGTTGTATCTTGAATATGGTGGTGTTGTATCATGGCATGGTTACGAGGGTATATATCTCTTTGGAGTCGGTTTCCATTATTTATGAGAGTCACAAATTCACTAAAAGTTATAAATTATGATATTTGGAAAAATAATTCCTAGTGATCACCCTGAGCGTGTCTCTGGTGAACACATTGTTCTGTCTTAAGGGGGAAAATTGACAGTTGACCTTGTTAGCCTAAAGGTTTTTCAATCAAGTCTTAATTTGATTTAGACATATAACAATCAATTTATTTGATTATTTGGATGTTAGTCCTATTGATTTGATAACTGATTATGATTAATTTTGATTTTGATAATAATAACCCGTTGATTTGATATTTTGGGAGATTGTTAGCCTTATTAATTAAATTATCAATATGTCTGTTTATCTTATTTTGATATATATAAACATATTGATTTAACCTTGATTATCCTAATAACTTGTTTATTTTTGAGAAAGCATTTTCAGGTTAAATCTAATGCCTTAGAACCACTGCAAAAAGTCAAGAGACGAATGGATCGGCTTCTTATATTAGATCATGGAAGCTCTGAAGATTACCTGAATGGGAGATCAAGGTTCAAGCTCAAGAACACCAACTATTCAAATGAAGATTTAGAAGATTGATGATGTTGAAGCCTATGGAGATTTAAGAAGAACTAGAGTTCAAGTCAAAGAATTCAAGGAAGCCAAGCAGTAAGGAAACGGTCAAAAGAAAGGATGAGTCGACACCAAGTATTTATGAGTCGACACCCTTGCAGCCTTAGGAGAAAGTGTCGACACCAAAGTAGAAATGTGTCAACACTAAGGTAAAAATGTGTCGACACAAGTGTTTCACTTGCTCAAATGTTGAAGCCAAGGAGAAAGTGTCGACACATAAAGAAGATGAGTCGACACAAATAGCATCCCAGTATGGAAATCGCTATGAGTCAACACCTTGAAGACATGTGTCGACACAAATGAAAGATTGAGTCGACACCTCTATGCCCTAGCAAATTTGTGTCGACACCTTTGGAGATTTGTGTCGACACTATTAAAGTCGACACAGCGAAAGTTTTTAAAAATAATTTAGGATCGATTACGGGGCCGTAAAAACTATAATCTCACGTTTTTCATGAAAAGACTAATAGTTTGTATTGAGATTAATCGAAACATACCATACGAAACTTTGTAGAAAAGTTTCAAGTGTTCCAAGTTGAGTAGAGACTACTCGGTGATCTTCTCGCGTATGACTCGCGCGCATCTCGACTCCGACGTATGGGTACCGATTCGAATCAAGTTCTTTTGGCTTCTACACACTCTTGATCTCTCCAAAGGATGCACAAGCATCCAAGAGAGGGAGAGAAGGCGACGACGGCATTAAGGCTCCTTGAGAAAGTTATTTTCTCTCCAATTTTATATGTATATCTCTTCCCATGCATTTTTAGGATATCTATATATCCCTTCCTTAAAACCATGCATAAGATATATACACTTGCCAAAATAAGAGCCACAAAAACCTCCCCATATGGCTGGCCATGTGAGATAGCATTTTCCATATTTTTCTTTCTCCTTTTGATGTATATTAATATACATATACATCAAAACTATCCTAAGTATATATATCCCCTTACCATAATGATAAAGAGGAGATATACACTTAATTAAAGAAAATATAATTAATCTCATCTATTAGGGCCTGCTATTAGGGGTGTTCCCTAATGTGCCATTATGCCAATAATGTTGGGATTATATACTAAAAATCATGCTTTTTTGTATCTTTTATTCCTGATTCCTGGCATATTAATTAGAAAACAATTGAGATGTATTACATTCAATGTTTCATATTTATTATGTGAACGAAGTACGAATGCATAGTCCGTATATTTTTGTCCAGTATTTGACTCGTCGCATGCAACGGAGATGATCAGGTCAAAGGTTCTAAAAAAATATACATGTAGGCTCACAATCGCAATGGACCCGGATAATCCATTGGAACGATTATAGCACATCGTTCGAGTAGTTGGTCTTGGCTAGGTCGGACGGCTCGAATTTCGATCTGGGAATTTGATGTCCGGGCTCCATGTGTTAGTACACTGGGAGTGTATTGAGGAAGATATTAGGATGATCAATTCTATACTGAC
>JAULLE010098226.1:5000-13142 GCA_035668155.1 Sarracenia purpurea
TTCTATAGTTTGATGGTTACCTCTGTTCTCCTCTCCCCTTCCCCGGTAGCTAGGATAGAGTTCTCTCTGTCTTTCCTTCCTTCCGTTCAGGGGCACTCTAAAGGCTTTGCAACCTTCAGAGCTGGTTGACAGCGGTCTAGTCAGTCTCTCTCGCTCTTTGATAGACATCTTTCGGTTCTCGGTCTCATCCGACGAACAACTTTAGGTCCTTATTCTGTGTCCTATCCTTCCTTGCGGATTCCCCGTTTCTGAAGGAGTAGCGGCCTGTGTCTCCGGCTCTGGGAGAACTTTACCTATAGCTAATCTAGAGAGCTTTACTTTAAGATAGCTCGGGTTTCCGGTCAGGCAATGGGTCTTGGCGACAAAGACAAGGTTCTTTGCGGTGGCACTCGAATATCGATAGCAAATTATGACTTTTTTAGTGCCATTTATTATTTCTTTCTTTGGACTTGTTCTATAGTGTGCGTTTAGTTCCCCAGTGATCGACCTTATTTTCAATTAAAGGGAGAAATGGTTATCCTCCCTTTCGCATCGCAGAAAGAGCTCGATTCATTCTTTTTGCCCTTTCTGTCAAGAACCCTTGAAACTCCTTTAGTCCTCGCCCATTTCCCTGTATGATGAGCAGGCATTCCGCAGCTTCCGGAATCAAATTGGAAGAGAATTGACAGTTCTTCTTCCTTTTGTGAAAATACCCGATGAAGGAAAAAAAGACAAATGTAATGGCACAAATCCCGAGTTGACCTCATTCGTAGGACTTTTTCAGCCCGCTTTCGAAGGACCAATCAACGAGACTTTCTAGAGGCTAGCCCTGGAAACCTCAGCGTGGATTCTCCCATAATAGGCATGATGGGGTCTGATACAAAATCAAAGACACCTCCAGAAAAGGCCCAACCAAAGGCCGGCGCTAAACTTGAAGACATGATTGTCATCCAGAACAAGCCTGGGCGTCGCCCGACGATCTATAACCGAACTGCAAGGAGCATAATTGCAGCCATACAAGCCTAGTCAAACGGGACGCTCAATGACCCCAACATTCAAATCACTCGGATTGGTGAAGGGAAAGATTCTGACGCAGATGAGCGTGGCTATGGCTGGGTTCATTCCTCAAATGGATCCCCGCACTTATCGCCTACAGAGGCCAACCCCGGTAGTCTATCCGCCAGCCAACCCAGTCACTCTGCCAATATTGGGTCTTTCAACTCACGCGCCATCTACACATATCGAATCCAGACCTTTTTGGTGAACTCGGCTTCCTTTTTTACATAGGTTAAAACACGGGAACCGACCTGCCGGTTACCATACCATCTTCGTCGGTGTCGGTGCCGGTCCTTCGTACTGAACCTTCCCTTTCCTCCCTTTTGTATCTTATGGGCAAGCGGCTCCTTCCTCTCTTTTTTTGCCCCTACCCCTGAATAGAGCACTCGCTCGTACCTCGCTCCCCCTTTTCACTCTCCAATTTACGGGTCATGAAATTTTCACATGTTACCGGGCGAATGAATATTGGGATGCCTGGGCCTACCTATACCGTTCATTAATGCCCCGCCCTTACTGCCAAAAAAAGAAATCCTATCCAGGTAACACGGGCCGGGGTGGGTTGGTATCTCCTTGATGTTATAACGAAGAAAATAGCCCTGCCCAACCTGAATTATAACGATCATAGCCCCGAATTATGTAGATAGTTTTACCCTACTGTGGAAAGAGCCTGGGGAAAGGGAGTACAACAAATATATCGGCCCATATGCACGTAAATAAAAAATTGTACTGGTCGATTAGAATTGCTATTCTTTGAGTATTCGTTCGTAGGCAACTACTCCGCTTAAGTCTAAAATAAGAAGCTTACTGGAATCTCTTTGTCCAAGCAACCCCACCTTGTTCGGGTACTCTGCACTCCACTATAGATCTGATCTACCCAATCCAAGCCTCCGTCTCCAATTTGTTATCCGCAACCTGCCAAGGAAAGGCTCTTAGAACGAGAAAATGAAGTTTAAATGAAATGACTTGTAGCTCGGGGGAAAGGGCCGGGATCTAGCTGGGCCGAACCCCTCACTTCCAGAGAATAGAAACACAAGCCTGGGGGATAGTTTGGAGCTGGGCCAGGGACCCAATATCCCAAAACAACAGCCTCTCCCAACTAAAAGTCAGAAGCAGAGCTTTCAATCTGCGAGGAAGGTAGATGGATTACCACCTCAAGGGGCGTTCCAGCTACGCCAGTGCTTTGCGAGGGCATGCTAAGCTAAGCCATCTTGCCAGGTAAATCCCTTGTCCAATTCCCCTGAATTACATTCGCCCTTCGGAAGAGGGGGGCAGGGTACGAGTTGTACCACCGAAGAAGGGTATTACAGTGGCTGGAAGGAGTGGGAGAAAACGCTAGTGGGCTACTTCATAGGCCCGAGGCTACATTCTTGAATATCAAGAGAACAAGCACGCGGGAAAAAGCAAGCGTCTGATCAGATCAATCAAGAGATAGTGGTTCGGCCAAACATCTTTTTCCTAAGCTAGGACGGAGCTGGCGAGCATGAAGGAATGGTTCCCTCTCCGGCTTGATCAACAAAACATACCTTCCTTCCAACGTCAGTCAGTATAGATAGTCAAATTCCGACTGTAGCATGGTGCGCTTTCCCTACTTCAATGGAAAGGGTTCCAAACCTTTTACAGAAGAAAGAGAACAAGCCTACAGAGAGCTTACCATTTGTTTCTATTAGAGTCGCGAGACTTGGAAACTTTCAGGAAACCTTCCGTCAGGCGATTTTTTCGGCCCGGGAATAAACTAAAAATGAACTTTGACAGCTATAGAAAAAAAATGGAAAGCAAGGGAAAGCCGTCAGGTTCAAGGTCACAAGCATGGATTTGAAACAAGCTACGCCTATTCGTCCGAGCTATGCATATAGAGTCCGAGCGGGAAGCGAGACAATAACGCTACGCGAGACCATAGAACAAGACAGAATCTGCCCTACCTTTCCTTATCAGTCCCTCGGACCTTTGAACCATTTAATACTAGCTGGATTGCTTTGGGAATTTACCTTAGATAGCGTTCACAACTAGATCTGAAAAAAGGTTTGCAGTCACAACGCTTGGCTTGTCCGTCATGCGATTTGTTGCAAGTGTTATGTTACAAGTCTTTCATGTCATGTAATAAGGGTATATTTGTCATTAGTCTTATTTGTGAGGGTCTTTTTTAATGGTTATACTTTCGTTATGAATAATAAAACTCCCTAGTGAAAGAGGAATTTTCTTGCAAATATTCTTTTCTTCATCACGATGGATAAAGTCGGCTAACGAAGCCAATGACTAGCTCTCACGATGTGTAAGAATTTGTCTACGATTTTATGGAAATTCGATCGAGAAAGTACGCTACAGAATAGCCCAATCTTGATTTTCTTTACAGGGATCAAAAGGTAGGAAAGGACTTGTCCGCGATAAAAGCACACGAAGCGAGAACGCAACCCACTAGAGTTCACTCCAATCCAAAAAGGCTTAGGAAGGAGTAGCACACTCTCCTAGGAAGGATTGCCCCGTCAACCGTGATGAATGAGTTACACAGGCCCGTTAGTTACACCGTTCTGGATAAAGAGATGTGGGGCTTTCCTTCTTTCAGGCAGCGTAGATGCTCATGGTGCGGCATACAATTTGACAATGGATCCTATGGTCAAAGAAAGGAAGTTGACTGATGCTACTCCGTCTTCAGCCGGGACTATCCTGCCCTTGCTCTAGTCCCCGGAGTCGTTTGCCAGGAAGAAAGAGTAAGGCAGTATAAACTACCGCTTCTTACTACAACCTCGTAAATAGATCCTACATAGTACATGACATTCGCGGTACGGTCTGGGAGCAGATTCATCCTTTGACTTTATGTGTTGATCATATTTAGCTTGCAATCACTCAGAGATTGAAGTGAGGAAAGCCACCGGTGCTCGCTCAATGAGCCCCCTTGCTTTTTCTCTCTTGTGAGGATAGCCACTGTGATGAGTATTTTATACGAGATAATGAAAGACTGATTTTGGAATGTAGTTTTTCATTCTTCAAGGCTGGCTAGCTCAGTACACGATTCCCTTCCTTTAATGAATGTGCAATTCCCGTCCTTTCAATAGAGCTACTTCCCGCTCTTCTGTCTGTCATCTGTCAACTGGTAACGGTCGCATCTGTCCTCTTGTAACTGTCCTGTAGGCGGTCCAATCGCTCATCCGTCCTACGAATACTGTCCTCTAGCTTCTGTTATGAGTCAATTTCTATGGCCTATTTGATCTACAAAGAAGCCCTAGCCGAAAAGCCTTCTGTAATAGGGAGCTATACGGTCCATTAACGTTGCAACATTGGCCTTATTTATGTAATTTGATCGACTTTCGAGAGGGAACCTTTCTTATTATTAGTTTAGTAAGATAGGGTTTTCCACCCACTTTGTGAAGTAGTCGATTGCCACTAGGATGAAACGATGCCCGTTAGAAGCTTTTGGCATGATATTCCCAATGACGTCAATACCCTACATTGATAATGGCCAAGGGATAGTCATACTGTTCAACGGAACTTAAGCCTACTCAGGCGGGAGTGAGGGAGAGAAGATAAGTCCAAGGGCATAGCTGCCAACTCCTAGATAATAGGAACCACGAGCGGCTAGCTCATAGCTTTCTTACCTCGTAGCTTCCTTGGCTGATAGATACCTAGGTGTATTAGTATATCGGCTCTAACCCTTCGTCGCTTAGCTGCTACCGACTCGGTTCCTTACTTGCTCTTGACGAAGCTAACTTGGCTTCCTCTGACCGGACCTAACCCGGGAAACAAGGCACAACCAGTTAACTACTGACGGAACTACCTTCGTGAAATGTTGTTAAATAGAGGAGAAGAAGGCAGAGAGACGGACTTCCACTTTTTCTAAGGGCGACAGGAGTCAACCCTGTAGTATTGGTTGGGAGATTATGTCAAGTCTCCCCAGCTGCTCACTTGGCTTCGGATGATCAGACCTGTCTTGGACGTGGAACCCCAGAATTGAGGACTTGTGGAGACGCGGAATATCAGACTCCGGCTCAAACGGAAGCCCCGGAAGCACAGGAAAAGAAGGAACTGTATATATCTGGGATCCGGCACTGCCGCTGGGACGGTCTATTGCCCACCCCTCTCTCTTTGGCGGTTACAGTATGATATTCTTTCTCTGATCCTGGTCGTAATCATTATAAATCTTATACCATGGGCGATAGACTAGAACCCCCATTGGCGTTATCCCCTTTCTACTTGGTTCATTATTTCATTCTGAACCCGGTTGAGAGGGGGTCTAAAACCCTTCCATTGAGTGCTTAGTGGGCCCTCCCTGTTAGCTCGTCCTTGGCAAGGCAAGGTCACTCGCCTTATTTGTTTTGTTTTTTTAAATAAGTTTTCTTTATCTAATAAAGGGTTGCGTTGCCTTACCCAAACGAGTTCAATGGCAATCCCCGCTGCCAAGAAAAAACGTTAGTTTATCCTGCTCAATAGAATCCTGCCTAGCATATGCTGGCGTGGCTTAAATTGCCCTATTCTCCTATTCTAGCTATGCTTGGAGCTTGCATTCCTATTCCTCCTTAAACCCCAACCCGCACATTGCTCTATTCACTGCACCTGCCTTTGGTCTTAGTTCGTAATGAAACTCCCAAAGCTTTCTTCATTCAAAGGATAAGTTTTTGCACAGCAAAGAGAGTGTCGATATAGAGGTCACGCATAGAAACGGGCTGGGCTATGAGACTTAAGGCTGGGCAATCCTTTTGAAGTATTGAAGTACATAAATATATGGCAAACTTACTTCCTGCGGATCAAGGGGCCAATAAATAGAGATGTTGACCCGGAATCTATTCCATTCCCACCAGTCCCACTATCTGAACCCCCGGAGGTGAACAGAGCTGGTCGGAGGCCCTCGTAGCAACGGTAGTTCTGTGTTTGTGTTAGTGTTCCGTGATGGGGGTGGGAGAGAGTTATGCTGATCTTTCTCTGTTTCTTAATGAGGGTTTGGTTGTTAACCCAGGACTGTGTCTTGTGTTTCCTTCCCCGGGTCGACCTTTTTCCTCTTAGACAACAGGTGGTACGGCCGCCTATAATGCTCTGAACTTGGACGAAGTCAGGGGCTACTCATTCCCATTACAGTCAATCAGTCATCCCAAGAAAAGTCCTAGCTAAACACCGGGCGGGTTCCTAATACGCGAAGGATTGAAACTCAATTTATGTAATTCTTTCAATCTAGAATATATTGCTCTAGCCTAGCTAGAGGAACAGAAAGACAAGGAGACATGATAACGAGGATCGCCGACGGAACGAAATCGAATGTCATCAAGCAATTCAAGGATTCCAGTTTCACAATGTGAAGAGCTTGAAAACTCCCTGCTTTTTTTTTCATCAAGGAGTTATGTGCGCGCTGCGCCCCTTTGGTTGGAGCGCTTTGCTTGACCTGATCGTTGTGCCAAGGGCTGGTGGTGTGGTGCGTTGAGCAGCTCTGAGTTCCGTTTGCCGGGCCCCTGACGGTAGGCTATACAGCAGGCTAGAGACTTATGCTGTGCGCTGCCAACAACTGCGATTCATTTTTGGCTCCCGCTAGCAGGAAACAAAACAAGAAGTTATCAAAATCGCTGGGCGGGCTGGCTTGCAACAAGCAACGGATTGAGCTCGCTAGCGCGAAAGCCGTTGCGCCGCATCCGTTTTCTTGCTGGGAATGGTGCTTGCTAGGAATGAAGCAAAGAGACTTTCAGAAAAAAAAATGGACTTTTCTGATATTCAGGAAGAAATGGAAATTCCACTCAAGAGAGAGAGATTATGTACAAGATTTTGACCGGCAAGTCAAATCCTTGGAATGGAGATTCAAAGGGATAGGAAAAGTGGGACTTTAGCACTTTCACAAAGGGGGTTTGCTTGCTTGCTGGCTAGCTCGTGCAATCAACGAAAAATCCTTCGCGTTAGTAAGCTAGCTTTGTAAGCTAAGCAAGCCTGGTTCTCCGGGCACTACGGTAGGACGTGGATCGATCATGACGAGAATGGACTTCTCCGTAATGTAATAGAAGAGTCACAGTCCAGTTCCCCGGGCTTTCTCCCTTCTCGACCAGACGAAGGAGATATGAATTCAATTCAGGCGGGCTTGGCTTGACCGTGTGTTCTCTCCTGGTCGCGTCGGAGGCGAAAACTGGCAAAGTTCATCATTCAGTGGTGGGGTGTTCATAGAAAAGAAGGCGTCGCCCAACGAGTGGCAGATTTGGATGGAGTCTCGCTTGGATGCTGGGGAGATCATAGATCTGGATAGAGTCTCGCTCATAGAGGAAGAGTACGCGCGCTAGCGCGCTACGGCTTACGCAGTTGATCGGATCAGATAGCCCTTCGGGCAACCAACCAAACCCGGCACATCCAATTCCATTCCGATCAACAACTTGGAGGTATGGCTGAGTGGCTTAAGGCATTGGTTTGCTAAATCGACATACAAGAAGATTGTATCATGGGTTCGAATCCCATTTCCTCCGGCACGGAAGTGGAACGGGCGGGCGAAATTACGTGAGAGAAAGAACCTCTTGGTGGACCCCCGGAGGACAGAATAGCACTACTTAGTGACTAGGAGCAGAGAGCCCGTTGCGCGTTGTTTTTGTTTGACCGGCCTCTCTTCTTTCTATAAGCAAGCTCCCTCCGGCCGTCCAGTCCCTGGGCGGCTCTCGGTTCTTGAGCATGTTGGGGGATTAGGCGGCAGTTGAAAGAGCTGCTCGAAAGCTTGACGAACAAGCCCTAACTCTTTTTTTTTTTTAGTCAAGGGCTTTCTTTTCCCTTACTAAGAAAGTGGTAAGGTAGGGCGCTATTCGATGAAGAAAACAGACTTTAGGAAAGTGGTTCAGGTAGCTCAGCTGGTTAGAGCAAAGGACTGAAAATCCTTGTGTCAGTGGTTCGAATCCACTTCTAAGCGGGCGAAGGGTCAAAAGGACACGTAGCCAGGAGCGAGCCGGATTTTGAAATCAAAGTGAAAGAGTAAGCCAAAAAATGTGAGCGCTCCTGCACTATACGGCTTTTTGGCGTCGCCCTATCTTTCTGGAGGCAGATTTTATAAAAAAAGCGGTGGATTACTCGGATGGGTTCTCGCGTCCCTGTGCCCAAAAGAATGGGCGAGTTCGGTTTGAGTGTTCATCGATCGGGTGGATCTATATGCTCCGGGGTGGTGAG
>JAULLE010099322.1:0-13138 GCA_035668155.1 Sarracenia purpurea
TGATGTGATCTTTGGCGGATTGTTTTTGTTGTGATATTTTTCTAAGAGGGATTAATAGACCGGCGTGTCTGTCCAGGTAGGGATTGATTAGTAGACGTCCATACTGCGTGACCTGCTTAATCAACAAGGGCTTCGGGCTGCCAATAATTCTTTTAAAATTAAAAGGTTGAAGGACCCTTAATTTTTTCAAAAGAATTAAAAAGTTTCTCTTTGTTTCTCAGGATTTAATATAGGATCATTCAATCCACTTGGGACGATTCTCAAAGTTTTATTGGACCAAATTGTATCAAATGGAAAATGTAATCTCGATAATATCACGAATTTTAACGAATATAGGTTTGTGTTTTTGACCGGGTATACTCGCTCCTAATAATGGATCTTCTAAAAAGGAGATCTGACATTATTAGGGTTAGGTAAAGGCTGATGGGATGGCATGTTGCAACATCTCGACTTTTGTCAGATGTTTTGCAAAGCTAGTATCAGTCCATGGAATCTGCTCCTGATATGATCTTTAGTCTTATAGAAATGTTTGGCGGGTAAGGTCGGGCAGCGAAGCAGGTTGCCATGAGGGGTCTCGTAAACATAAATATGACATTGGGCACACCAGGGAGGGACCATGTTTTTGAAGACAATCGGTCTTCTTAACGGGCTAAAGGTCCTTGGAACCAAGATTAATGGGGAAACCCATGACAATATTGTGTTCCAGTTACTACCAGATTCATTTCAGATTGAAAGTATTAGAGGTAGTGGAGGGTTTTATCCAGTAGTCAGCCCAGGTGTTGGTCGCACAAAAGGTTTCTCCTTCTAGGCCAAGTGGTAGTAAGAAGAAGAATAAATGGGTGCAACAGGACAACACACAAGGGGCTGGGGGCAAGGAGCCGAAAACTATAAAGGCAAAAGGTTAAGGTGCCTTAACGTAGTTATTATTTCAGTCAAAATCGGGGTATTGTAAAAGAGATTGTCCTGACCGAAAGAACAAGGCTGTAGGCAATGCCTTATCTTTAAGTTTCGGTACTATGTTTAGCGGTTGTATCTACAGAAACTTGGTATGTAGATACAGGAACCACTAATCATATCTGTAATTCATTGAAGGGGTCCCAGGTGACCTAACAACTAAAAGATGGCAAGGCTTACCTTCAGGTAGGGTATGACTCCCAGGGACTGCTACTGTAGTGAGAGATAAAGTTCCAGGTTTTAGTGAAAATAGGTGTGTAAATCTTAAAAGAACATTTGTATATACCACAAATCAGAAAGAACTCAGTTCTGGTTTCTTGATTGGGCGATGAAAGATATTGTGTTTACTACAATGAGCAATTTTGCAATATTGTGGTTGGCTAACACTTTATCTGTCACAGTACATTGGAAAATCGTCTTTATATTTCACACTAGATTATTTCTACTATTTAAAATGATGAGGTTAATAATTTACATGATTTACCACTAAATATGGAAGGTTTCTCGCTGAACCTAACACTACTTTGGCATATTTGTTTAGGACATCTTAATCTAAAATGGATACAAAGACTGGTAGAAGATGGACCTTAAGGTTCTTTGAAAGTGGAGGCACTTCTGGTCTGCGAATCCTGTTTAGAGGGTAGGATGACCTGGAGGCCATTTACGGCCAGAGACTTAGAGCCAAATAAGTGTTTGAATAGGTTCATTCAGGTACATGTGGTCGGATGAACAACCAGGCAAGGGGTAGGTAAAACCCCATGATCTGATCATGGTGGTAAATACCTCTTTGGGAGTTCAAGAGACTACTTATCAGATATGGGATTACATCCCAGTTAGGTGCACCAAGGATGCCTCGGCATAAGGGTGAAGAGGTACGGAGGAATAGGTTGCTTAAGGAGATGGTAAAACACATGGTAAATTATTCGGAGTAACCACATTCGTTTTTGGGGTTTACATTAGAAACAACGGGTTTCATTCTGAATTTGGTACATGCTAAGACATTTTCTGGTAACCCTATGGAGTTGTGGACAAGGCGTAAGCTAAGTCTTAAACATGTCCAAATATAGGATTTGCCCAGCTTAAGAGATCCATTTATGGACTTAAGCAAGCATCAGGGTTTTCAGTTATTCGATTTGACCAAGCGATTAAAAGCTTCGGCTTTAATCAGTGTCCTATCGAATATTGTGTGTACTGGAAGCGTGATGGTAGCAAGGTAGTGTTTCTAATCATCAATGTCAATGACACACTTCTAATCGGCAACGATTTGGGATTGTTATCTTCAAAAAAGGTATGGATATAGAGTTAAAGACTTGGGAGAAGCAAGCCAAATCCTTGGGATAATCTCTTACGAGATCGATCAAATAGGATTTAGGGCTTATCCCATGGAGGTTATGTTGACTTGATTAGTGCTCAGGTTGGCATGGAAAAATTCCAGGAAAGGATTTCTTCCTTTGAAATTTCTTTTTCTAGGGATTGGTATCCTAGAGGATCCCAGAAGATGGAGAGGATGAGAGGTATTCCTCGGCATTAGGAATTCTCACGTATGTCATACTCTGTATTTGACTGGATATCTGTTATACCGTATGCATGGTGATCAGATATGAGTTAAATTCTGAGAGAGCAGTTTTGACTGTAGTCAAGGATATACTAAAGTATCTGAAAGGATTAGGCAGTATATGTGGGTGTACTAGGGTGATTGTTTCATATCCCTTGGGGTATGCAAACTTGTCTTTCTAGGATTGATTAATATTCTAAGAGGTCCACCTCAGACTATGTGTGTTTCTACGGGAAAGCACATTGAGGGATAGTTTTGTATCATCTGGGAGACAGTACAACATGGTGACATTGTGACATGCATGGTTACATCTGCGGGCAACCTAGCAGGTACTTTTACTCAGGTAAAAGTACTAGGTGTCATATGGGTGCATGGAATTGAGTATAAGTGGGAGATAGTTAGAATGCTATACTTAAAATCCATGTTTTTTTGTATTATCGGGGATCCCGTATATCTTGTCTAGTATTTGACACATCGCATGAAACGGGGAAGATCCGGTCAAAGGTTCTAACAAATATATAAGTTGGCTCACAACCGCAATGGACCCGGACTGTGCATTAGGACGGTTGTAGCACATCGTTATATTAGCTGATCTTAGCTAGGTTGAAAGGATCCAATCCCGGTCTTGAGATTTAAGTTTCGAGCTCGATGTGTTTGTACACTTGGAGTGTATTGAGCGGGATCAATACGATAATCAATTTTATTCTGACAATATGAATTAATCTACATCCTATATTATCAGGGATTGCACGATCTCTTTATCCTGACTTGATTGATCGAATCATGTTCGGATGATGTTGAGTACTTTGAGTCACCAATGGCTAAGATTTATATGGCGATATCAATATGACCGGTGGGTTGGGTACTGACGTTATTCGTTCGATGGTTGATAATCAGCTGACGAAAACCACGTCCGATATAGGTTGAGGAGTTCCCCCTCGTGTGCTATGCTAATAAGTTTTATTACGCCAAATCTGGCCAATGGATCATTTGATCTGGCATATCAATAAGTTAAGCGGTGTGGTTGTGAGGAAAAGAATATTTTCAAACCGGGTTGTTAGTAACCTAATTCCATTATTCGGAATCCATATCTTAAACGTGGGGACATGGCAGTGCATCTGATAATTGGAAACTCGAGACTTAATTCCAGTTTAGGGTCGGGAGTTCAGTCAGACCCTTTAGTGGAATAAGTCATAGCTCGTACAAGATTGGATCTGGCTCGGGGTTGAGTAAGGGATGTCTGGTTTTCTCGTATGGTTTTCTCGTTTGTCGGATTTATCGCCTGAACGTTTGAGGTATTAAATTAAATGTTTTGGGGCATTTTTGGCATTTGGCACACCTAGGGATTTATCCCTAGGTGGCTGGCCATGAAAGATTTTTTGCTTAAATGATTTGTTTATATATATATATATATATATATATACACAATATATCTTGGTAGTAAACAAGATTAGTCAATAGGCTATTGTGGGAGATTTTTAAGGAGAAAAATTTTCCTTTTCTTCTAATTTCTCTCTAGGGGCCGGCCTTATATGGGTGTAATTAATAATATATTTTATATATGTTACATGTATTTGGAAGGATAAATATTTGTATATGTTTTTTCTAAAAATATGTGTGGTCAATATATAAATTATAGGGAAATAATAGGAACCCTAATCTTTTATGCCAAAAGATTCAAGTCTTGGAATACCAAGAGCTAGCCGTTGCCCCCTCTCTTCTCTCTCCCTCAGGTTCTTTCCTTTGAATGGAGGATTGGAGAAGTTCTAGTGTGTTAAAGGCTAGAGGAGCTTGTCTCACATTGGTGCCTACCCACCGGAGTCAAATACGTGTCAGGGTTATACGTGACAAGATTGCGTGGTCGTCTCAAAGGTTTCATGGAACATTTTGATATTTACTACAAATCTCGTTTGGTATAGCTTCTATCCATTATAGTTTAGCATGTTATTTTTCGTGAAAAACACACACCGAATCGACTTTTTAAAACCCAACGCTTCCGTTTCCCAACATGTACCTCCAATGCTTAAGCTTTGTGTTTCCATGCCTTCGAGTATCAGATTTCTTATTTAGTATTTTTTTTTCCTTGTACATTTACTGCTTGTAATGAGGCCGATGTGCCGGGTGAAAAATTAGGGGCCATTTGGCTATCCCAAAAATTCACCAAAAAAGCATGATAGTTAAGGGTTTTTAGTTTCGGGAAAAACCATTTTCTAAGTTTTAATTTGAGATTTTAACTTGTAAGCATTTTCACATGCCTTATCACCTTTGTATAGCTTATTATTTCTTGTTTAATGCAAAAAAAAAGTAATTTTGAAGCTAAAAGGTATATCGTAGTAACAATGCAAAAATGATATTCGTAGCACACACCGCTCGAGCAGTGATAGGTCCACTTTAGAGGACCCCTTGTTTTCAAGCATACGAAAATTGTTCTCTTTTTGTAAAGTTTTGGGGTATGTTTTCCAACTTTTGGGACTTATTTTAATCTCGACTTATATACTTCTTTTATACTAAAATGGTCCCTCCTTGCTTGGCTTTTGCATAATTATTGTGTGGGTGGAATTGAATCTTTTTATAAACCATAACTTGTTTTCAATTTCGGCTTATTCTTTTTGACTTCGGGTTTGTATGCTAGTATTCCCTAGTACATCGGGTTTAGAGCATTACATTTGTAACCTGTAAACTGACGAGGTGTGACTCCCTTTGGTGTTTCGAATGAAAAATTGTAAAAATCAAACTTGGGTGAGTAATAGAGCAACCAGTTATCCAAGGGACTTGGTAAGTTAGTTGGATAAATGGATGGGGTTCTATAAGCCTATCTGGTGGTGATTGTTTCATTGTCTAAATTGATTAAAAACGAAAGAAATTGATAAAGTAATCAATTAATCTAATGAAATAATGGAAAGTGATCAATTAATTAGTAAAGTCAATTTGTTGGTTATGTGATACGTATTGGGTATAATGTTAAAAATGTGTTACATATAATTTAAACTGCATACACTTGGTGAAATATTTTTTAAAAGCTTTAAAATTAAAAACTAGTCATGGGCATGACTTTTAGTAGGAGTAGCAATGCATTTTATTTAGTGAATCTGTTAATGATATATCCTACTTTTTGGGCTAAGCCTGTATGTTAAAAATTTTAGATACCAAGATAAAGAAGTGATGTAAGTTCAGAGGGTCAAAAGTGGAGAACTGAGTTTATTCTATGCTTTTTATTACAGTAATAATGTTGTTGAGTGGTTTTGCTTATTTTTTGTTACTTAATAATGGTCCAAATTTTTGAAAAGTTACATTAATTGCATTTAAATTTGTTTATGAAATAGTTGTAAGTCGTGGGGCTTAAGACATAATTTGCATACATGTGAGGTTTATTGAGTTTTGGCATTTGGTTGATTATTGTTGTGGGTTTGGTTTCCGAAGTTCGGCTTGCTAGAATTGGTTGTATGATGATTTTATAGGAATTAAAAATTGGGAAAGGTTCATTTTCATGAGAAACTCTATCGAATTTTATAGTAATTTAAATTTAGAGTAAATTATATTAGTCATCGAGGTCGGGGCATGACAACATAGTATCAGAATATGGTTCGAATACCTTAGAACGATGGGAATAGGTAGCCTACTATGTAAGAGTTTGTGTGTTTTGATATTGCATTTATTGTATACTTTCATGTTTTTGTGATTGAGATAAACTTACGTGTGCTATGTGTTATATGGGTATGGAGGTGAATCTTAGGGAATAATATGACTTGCCTTTTGGCGTCTAGTCAATTGTCTTGGGGTTCGATGTTGGAAGGTGTTTGGCCAATATCATTTCTATGAGAAATCTTTAAGAGTTTTCTAGATTCACTAGTTATTCCTAGGGATGACTCTCAATGTGTGAAAACGTGTATGTGATTACTAACCACGAGCTGTTATGAATTGATAAATTATATAAGATTGAAAGAACATTTATGGCTGACATTGATGAATCTATTCTTATTCATTCATATAAACGATGATGACCAGATGAAGGAGAGGGCATCACTATAAGAATAATGCCCTATTGTGCCAAAATCAATTCGTCTCAAAAAGTGGTAATTTCGTTGCTAAAACCAATGGCGTTGAAATGATCGACGAAATGTTTTCGTTGTAGTAGCCTCACAGCAAATTCATATTCGTGACGAAATTATTTCGCCGCACAATGAAAAACTTAGCGGCGAATAAATTCATCGCAAATGATGATGAAAAAATAATTGAAAAGTATGGATTAGTAGGGTTTCGAACCCCAGACCTCTCGGTTTTTAAGCGAGTAAAACAACCATCTATGCTACATTCTAATTATGCTATGTTTTTATCATTATTTTATATATGATCATTAATATTATGGTCCAACCCATACTAAGAACTTGTTTGGGATGTAAAATTGTCCTCAACTCATACGAAGCACCCACTTTTCTTAGGATGTAAAATGTATACTTATATGAGTGAAATGAGAGTATCTGAACATAGGTTGTTTCTTAACAACAAGCTAAATAATTTTATTTAAATTTCATTAACGACGAAACAAAATTTTGTCGCCACAATAAAAAAAAAAGAAGATGAAAAATTAATTATGTTTCCTGCTAACGTCATTTGCTACAAAACTATAGCGTCGTAGAAAACGTAATACAATTTGTGACGAAAAAATGTATTTTTCTCGCGAAAAGTATTTTATTTAGCGACGAACATATTGGATTGGCGATGAAAATGTATTTTCGTTGAAATTAGCAACAAAAATATTTAGGGATGAAAATGCGATTTCGTCGTCTTTTACTAACCTTTACCAAAGAAATATATATTTATCGCTAGATTTCTTCACGGTAGCTCGAATTTCTTGTGATGCGGCAGAGGTCGCGCCAATGTACAAATACCGATAGTGGGGGAAGTCGCTACCCCTCGGGTAGCATGGAGATATAAGATTCCAGAGCTTGCAAGTGCTGGTAGCGAGGGCGGATGTGTAGTATACAAACCCCATATAATATATTAAATATTTTCATTGAGTACAAGCTTGATAATAATCACATTTCAAAGAAGACAAAGGTACAAAATACTCCCTTATTAGTGTTTAAAAGATACGCCAAAGCTAACTCCACCATCCATGTTTTAGAAAACTTTTGTAAGGATGGATTTATTTTAGACACTAATGAGTCATTTTTTTACTTAATAAACAAGCACATGAGATATATATGTTGAGCCACCAATGATTCACAAAACATACATAAGCTTTTCTAAAAAGAGTTAACAAGGTGATAGAAGAAAAATACAACTATCAAAACCCAACCCAAGGCCTACCCATACAACCAGAAAGAATCTAAAAGCATCATGTATCCCTCGCCAAGCATCCAATAAATGATAATGGACTTAAGGCCTTACATCACGATGTAATCAGCTACGACAGTTATATAAGTTTACATTAATCCAATATGGAAGTGTAAAGTAAATCATGCTACAATCATAAACATTCCAGTCCATTCATGAATGGGACAAGCCATAGAATCATCTAGCATCCATCAATGCCTTGTCGCTAACACTTGAAATGTAGTTATAAAACAACATAAGCCCAAGGCTCACAGGACATATAATAAACCAACAACGCATAAGCAATATGTAAGGTTGGTTATGGAACAGTTATAAATATACAAAATTTAAGGGAAAAAACCCTAGTTTTCCATCACCAAAACCCAAGTCTGCATAACCTTTTTTGTAAACAATATTACAAGCTATTCCCCACATTTACAAATTCCATCAAAACATTTTTTGGGATTACACCAAAATATACCCCATAGGGTACTCACCCACGCACACTCATCTTATCCGCACAAAGCACTAGCTCGCACACACACACACACACCAGTCCACCCACACACATATGTCCCTCACCGGCCCCATAAGTCCCACAACTAACAACATAGAGAGCCACTCAGGACTTGAGATGATATACATCGTGACACAATCCAATGTCGTCACCAACTATACTGTCACCAGGATGAGCACATGATACTGTCACATAGACACAAGTATCGGCGGTCACACAGACCCGTAAACCCTAATGTCATGTAGACAAGCATCTGATACAATCACACAAACAAACATCTGGTATCCCCGCTGTCACATAGACCACATACCCCACTGTCACAAAGATCGCGTATCCCCGCTGTCACGCAAACATGCATCTGATGCTGTCACACAAACAAGTACCCATGCTATCACTCAGACTAGCATGATATTCCGTTACACAAACACAACCACCAATGCTACCATAAAGGCACGCATTATCAAATGGAGTACCATTCGGGCCATCTCCCACAATATGCTCTTCTTTACTGATCGAAATCCAAGGGTTGGGCCAACCCGATCAATCACAAGCTCACATTTACGGTCTGAAGCCAAAGGCTTGGCGTACTTGATCAACTCAACCGAATCCAACTCATGCGGTACTCATCTCATCATCCATCCACATCTTCCACACCATCCGTAACACGAATATCTACAACAAAGATATCAACAATACATATATCTACAACAAAGATATCTATAACTAATATATTTATAACAAGGATAACATAATCCACATGATATAGACAATAGGGATATTGAATCGACAAATATGATATACATATGCAGGATATCATAATCAACATATGATATACTCTTACAAGGATATCAATCAACAAGGATATCAACTACTAGGATATCAATAATATGGATATCAACAACATGGATACCAACAACATAGATGTCAATCAACAAAGATATCAACTACATGGATATCAATAACATTGATTCCAACAACATAGATATCAATCAACAAAGATACCAACTACATGGATATCGAAAACATGGATATTAATAACATAGATACCAACAACTTGGATATCAATATGAATCACGATACGGTCCAAGTACTCACAGCTCTTGAACCCAACATTACCATTTTTTCAAAATTCCATCAATTCGTCAACTTTTCCAAAAACTGTCCCAATTTCCAAAATGTCTCAAAATGGAACCATTGGTCATATCCATGCCAATTTCATAAAATAAAAATCAATTTCGAAAGATTTTATCGAAAACCCACTTTTTCCCAAAATCTATTTTTTCCTCAAAGCCCTGACTGTTTACACACGTTTTTCGCCACGCACAACCATTTTTCGAGATGAAAAGATAGGCATGGTCCAATCATGATATAGATGTAGAAAAACTAACTATTTTTTTTGAAAGCGGAAGTTTAAACCTATTAAACCCCAATATTTACCATATATCGCGTTACTCTCATTTTTTGTTACTCCCAACCAAATACAAAACTGAAAAGATATAAGTGTTTTATTCAAAGTAGGGAAGCATAAAAACTAATTGGTTTATGAAAATCATACATTTTGGGTCACCAAAAACATATATGTACCATATAACGTCAAAATTTTTACTTTTTACAAAAATATACAACACATACTCGATCAATAATTTAAGATTAGTATATATCCTACCTCGTAACTATAGTGAAAGCATAAAAATAGCCCCCCAGCCACTTATATCAAAAAAAACACCGAAAATAAAAATTGGTTCGGTAAGTATGTAGAACAATAGAAGGAAATGAAGAATCCATAAACTTAATCCAAGAAAACATGCCAAACAAGGCCTAGAGATCCATCCAAAATACATTCCTCAAGACCCAACTTCATCCTTAGCAGCTCCATATGTTTTAGAGAGAGACAGAGATAGAAATTAAAATATTTCCAAAAAATATCTCAATCCATAGCTTTTAACAATCTGTACTGACATTGTCCGCTCGAACAGACTCCCCACCGCTCGAGCAGACCCAACTATTATGCCCAATTCAAAATTTTAAAAATTTAGGCACGTTTCTAATCCAAACATCACCAAACTTAACCCAATACCCTAGAATAATATTCCCGAAGTTCTAAAACAAATGGTAATATCATTGGACCTTGAATCAAGATCTAATCGTAATTTCTCCCAAACTTTTAACTATTTTCAAAAAAATGAAATTCAATATTTTGAGAACTAGTGTGGATTAAAATCAAAATTGAAACGATTTATGCTATTACATGATGTATCTTAGAAAATGATAGAGGTGATGCAGATCATAGCTAAGAACGCCAGTGTGGGAGCTAGGCAGCAAGAGGACTGAGTTATGGTGGCGATGCATGAGTTTCTACGGTTGAATTTTTCAACATTTACAGGGAAGCCATATCCAAGAGTAGTAATGAACTGGCTGGAGGTAGTGATCAGATTCCTTGACATAATTCGGATAGTCGATGACGACCTGAGAGTTGATCTAGTTACATTTCAATTCCAACGAGATGCCACTGAGTGGTGGTAATTTTCTTAAATGGCAATTGATAAGAATTTGTAAAAATTTACTTGGATCTTTTTAGAGATGCATTTTCCTAAAACTTCTCGAGATCAGTTCAGAGACACGTTCCTTTCCCTCATTTAAGGGAACTTATTATTCGTGCAGTATGAGGCCAGGTTTACCAACTTATCCCGTTATGTTCAAGAGATGGTCGCTACAGACGAGTTGAGGGATAAGCGAATTGAGATGGGCCTCTAACTCGCAATCCTTGAAAGGTAGGCGGTAGTGAGAGGCCGAACATATTTTGAGATGGTGGAGGCGGCGAGAGGATTAGAGAAAGTCGGGTTCAGCAGGGAAGTAGAGGGGTACAACCAGAAGGTTGGTAGTTTAAAAGCCAAAACAATGAGCAGTTCATTTCAGAGGGGACCACAATAATTACAGTACTATGCATTAACTCCTTCTATTACGTCATCTAGATGACATGAGCATAAGGATATGATCTGCTACGACTATCAATAGCCAAGACATTGGGTGAGAGAGTGCCCACTAAAGGGTTAGCAAAAACAGCAACAAACTCGGCCACAAATACAATAACGAAAGGCAAGAGAGAGGACCTTCTACTTGTCACTGGTGTAGGTAGGTGGGGCATATGAGATGGGATTGTCCTCAGAGAAGGAACTGGCAGGGGCATCAGACTTATGGACATGCCAAGACTTTACAGAAGGCAGGTGGAGAGAGTGCGACTTCAACACCTGTGGGGTGACCAGTATCCAGGAGATGGGCTATTAGTCAAACTCAGTGTATAGTATATGCAATTACCAAGACCAGCACATCGGTTCCACCGGAAGCACTAGATATGGGAGCAGGACCATCAGCCAGTCGAGATATTGTTTCAGTATGCCACGCAAGTGATCACATCCTTATTGATATTGGGGCAACACACTCATTTATGTCATCCGCTTTTACATCCATATGGGGGTTAGAGATAGAGGATTTGGATAAAACGTCTATACATAGAGACACCGGTGGGGTACGATACGACATTGAAGCATGTGTACAAATTTTTGAAGTAAAGATAACATGTCATCATTTGGTGTTCGATTTCATTATCCTTGATATTGACTCATTCGATGCTATAATGGATATGGATTGGTTGACAACCTATCAGGCCCGTATTGATTGTGATCGTTGGAGAGTATTGTTCAAGACTCCAGAGGGTGATGTGATTTCTTTTTTGGGCGACATGGATTACGGCTTGGTGCCTAGACTTTGGGGACAGAGGGATCACATGATGCTTAAATTTTTGTTCTCTTCTCTAGTCTCAAGTAAGGAAAGTACAACTCGAGATGAGCTATCTCCTATGGTACATGAATTTACTGACATCTTTTCGGAGGAGTTGACTCAACTCCCTTCTCGTAGGAAGGTGGAGTTTTGCATAGACCCTATAATTGAGACATCACCAATTTTGTTATCGTTTTATCATTTCGCTTCAGTAGATTTAAATGAGATGAAAGTGCAGATTCAATATTTTTTTGATAAAGGCTTAGTACGCCCAAGTGTTTCGTCATGGGGAGTACCCGGATTATTTGATAAAAAGAAAGATGGGTCGATGAGGATGTATATCGAATACAGAAAATAAAATCGGGAGACTATTAAAAACAAGTATCCGATGCTCAAAAGTGATGACTTGTTTGACCAATTGAAAGGTTCCATCTACTTTTCTAAGATTGACATGTGGTCAGGTTATCGCATGTAAAATTTTTCCATGGACATGACTTTTGGTAGGAGTATCAATACATCCACAATGTGTTTCATGTACTTAATCATTTATTGTCATATCCTATTTTTTAGGCTAAACCGTGTATTAACAATTTCATATACCAAAGATAAAGAAGTGATGCAAGTTCATAGGGTCAGAATTAAAGAACTTAGTTCATTCTTTAGTAAAAAACTTCCTGAGATGTTTTCCTTATTTGTAGTTATTTTTTTCCGGAAAGGGGAATAATGTATATTAAGAATAGGGTAATAGCACTAAGAAGGATTACACTAAATATAGAACTTCAAACACCCTAAATTTAAGACTCAAGAAAACTACACGTTGGCAAGGGACCAACGAGAAACATACCAAAAGACGAGTTACAGAAAAGAGTCAAAGTCTTCAAGAGCAATTGTAACGTCCTGACCTAAAACAAATAATAATCTAATAAGAAATGTCCATTAACAGAGTCTCATGCCGAAGAGTCACCTTTTAAAACACCAACTTTAGAAAATAAGAACATTTTCCCTTTCTAAGAAAATTT
>JAULLE010100418.1:0-13128 GCA_035668155.1 Sarracenia purpurea
GTTTTGGGCACCATTTTAGCCCCTTAAAATATGGATTTTGGTATACTTTCATCCACAAATGTGGTTTAGAGCAACCTTTTAATTCACTGTGAAAATAAAAGACTTTCTGTGAAAACTAAGGCGTGAACTTGGATTTTTGGTTTTTTTTCCGATTTTTCTAAGTTGCTATTATACATTCAACTTAATATTTGAGGTGTGGATGTTACCGATTTGTAGCAGAGTATTAGGTTCGAATACCTTAGAACTGTGGGAAGGGTTGTTCCATGTCGATAGGGTTGAGTTGTGTGTTGCATTTATGTTTTGGAGTACGCTTGTGTGAAAGAATTGCAATGTGTATCGACGTTTGCATGCTATGTGATTACTTAAGTATGAAGTTAGGACATTGTGGATGATGCTTCTTGCTTTTTGTGCCAAGTTAAAAAATTTGGAAGTCTAATTAGAAAAGCATCTAGCTAACGCCACTTCTAGTTAGAAATTCAAACAAGGTATTCGGATTGAGGTATCACTCATTCTACCCTTCTCGGAAAGTGACAAGATGTTAACATGCTTATGTGACAAGGTCTTAGCTCATGCTTTCTTGGTTGAGTTGATTCTTAGGAAGTGAGATGTCTTACCTTTAGGGTAGGGTTGTCATGGACCGTGCTTGATCCCTCTTATCATTTTTCCTTCTTATAGCCCTATGATGAATTGGGGATGGGGAAGAAGACGTGGTCCCATCCTTTCGGTCATGAATTGTAAGTTGGGGCATGTTTGGTGAATCACGGGAAGCCTACTCCCTTGGTTGAAGTGCGTAAGTTAGGGCCGATTGGATTGTGCGTGATTACTACCAAGGTTGTAATCACTATGTTGATCAATATGGTGTAAGTATGATAAGTATGTATTTTCAAAAATAATTATGCAAACAAAGTTATGGTTATGAAAACAAGATTTCACTTAAACTTATGCTTACTATTAATTGTTGCACAATCATCATCGCATAGCATGCATACTTATTTGATTATCATATTTCCTACGAGCTTTGGCTCATGTATTACTTTAAAACAATATTTTAGGTGATAAAGGCAAAGGATTGCTAGAAGGTTGGATGGATTGGCATGATCTTCCAAAATCACTATTGATACTGGATGTGATGAACTTTCTTATAGCACATTTCGTTGCTTCTCGTGTTTTATGAATCTATTTCTATCCATGTTGGCACAATGAACGAGACTTTCATATTTTTTTTGGTATTGTTGGAGGATTGTAAGGCCTTAAGGCCACCTACATTTTTTTGCATGCATTGTTGAGAGGATTTGGGGTTTAGATGGTTGTTTGGGTTATGATCGTAGATTTGTAATTTGAGATTTACCTTTTTGAGACCTTTCATGTTAATGCATGGAGTAACTCTTGTTAATTGCTTAACACGTGTATGGATGCTTGGAGATGGTTCGAATGGTTGTATGTCTGTCCATACTTCTATAAGTAATTGGAATCCCAAGGGTGGCCTAATCCAAATTTCAACACTTAGAAAATCATTATCATTTTCCTTGTTTTGAGGTCAAACCTTGGGATATCTTATTTACTTATGCTCTCATTGGCCCGAACCACTCTGACTATGATATATCTTGTTGTTGTAGCCCTTAAAACATGTTTTTGGAAGAAAAAAAAAGTCTGGTTGCAGGACCTTTGCTGTATTCTGTTGGTCTACAACATCCGCTCGAGTGGATATAGGACCGCTCGAGCTGTCTCAATTTGTACATCTCCCATGTTTTATCATTTAAACATTTGGTTTCAAGAAATGTTTTGGAATTTGTTTGGGAACTAAAATGAAGGTGTTTGATCCACTTTTACCTAAAGGAAATCCATTTTAAAAATCTATGATTGAAATTGATAAAAATCAAGATTTTCTTAAGCAACGACGAAAACCGCCGCTATGAATTTCACCCGATTTATATGAGATTCGGGTTTGTTTCTGGTTCATGTAACCTTAGAAATAAGTTTAGCATGTTAATAAGGGTCAGGACGTGACAATGTACATCAGCGCTAACTAGGTGAAAAGTCCCCAACCCACGAGCCATTAATCGTCCTGACGATTACTAGGTCATACACAATTGTTGCCCTCCCGACTACGACCCTACCAACCACATCACTAGTACCATCTCACACATCCAGCACAGAGGGATCTCTTAGAAGGATCCATAACAAAAATAGTATCATATAACAATCTTCCCAGGAAAACCGAAAGACTCACCAAAGGATTCCAAGCCACATTACGGCCAATATGACTCGACAAGGCCTCAACCCATCAATCTCTCATCGATTCCCACAATTGTTGCATAATGGTCACTCTTGAATGGAGGTTTTCCTCAAATGTACACTCCCACCACAACACATTAACCTGAAACATGTTACCGATGATGACACAATGTCGACATAGCCTCCAAGAGCATATCTAAAAATGAGAAAACTCTCTAACATGACCTCCATCTCGAAGGGTCACATCTAATCATGCTACCATTATGCTCCCGTCCATTATGTTCCCATCCACCTTACCTCATGCCAAGCATCCCGGGCATACGCACCAAGTAGTACACGACTCACCACACAAAAACAGGGCACGAGGATGCATGACTCATGGCATAGCACAGCTCAAGGAGCACAAACCACCACATCTATCACAAACACACCTCGAACAACCACCTCACACATAAGACTACTCAGACTCGTAATCCTACTACCACTGGTATGATAAAACCAAAGATCAAGCATGGTCTATATCCATAACCTTATCCCAAGCATAACCTAACTCACATCCCAAGATCAACTACATCAAGGGAAAATGTGCTAATACGAAATCACATAAGTGTGACATCATCACACAACAACTCATCTGGAAGAGGCTTATTGGAGTGATATCTCAATCTGAATAAATCACATGGATTCCTAAATAGAATGAGCATTAGCAAGGCACCTTTCTAAATACAACCCCGAACCAGTAAACCTGGACGCCGAAGTAAGAAATACCATCCTCAAAGTCCTACCTCCATACACACATAATCATGTAGCATGTAAGGACCTGACCCTAGTTTACACGCTTTTCGTTCATTTTGTAGGTTCGACTTTTGAACTTAAAGTACTTGTTCATTAACAGTATTTGAAATTTGAATTCGTTCCCCCTTGAGTTTTGGCTTAACCTTTTGTGGCTACGAGAGTTATATTTGCTTATGTTATCGTGGAAAGTCTTGGAGAATTCAGACCAAAACTTGTTGCTTTTTTTTTTATCATTTTTCGAACCATGTCTGTAGCAGCACACCGCTCGAGCGGTGTGGGGACAGCTCGAGCGAACCCCTTTATATCAGCCCCTTATAAGCTACGAGTTGTTTGGCTTTTTGTTATCATATCTTAACTCTTTTCCCTCTCCCTTCTCTCTAAAACGTGGATTAAACACCTAGGAATTGAGATATCTTGACTTTGAGGGCTCAAACTTCGATTCAGACACCGTACGCTTGATCCAGAGGATGAGGGCTACACGTTCACCAGACCGATTTCTGTTTCTGCCTTTTCAGCTAGGTGTCTTTCGGTATTTTTCTCTTTGGACCATCTTGCTACGTAGGAATCAACCTACTTATGAACATTACATATTATATGTAAGGTTAATTTCAGTTATTTATGCAAGTTATGCTTGAAATCATGCTTTTATAGGTTATTTCATTAATTGTGGGACCCGAGGCATAGGGATTTCGGGATCTTTTTAGTTATTATCCATGCTTTTCATGACTAGAATATGCCTATTTTTTCTTTTTATGATTTTCATGTTTATTGCTCAAAACGTGTACAATGCGAGATTTATAGATATCGAATTTTAACGGGCATAAAAAGTTGATTTTCGAAAAGTATTTACTTTTCCTCTCTATATATACCAAGATTTTCAATTGTCGGTGTTTTTCATTTGTAAAATGGATGGCCATAGCAACAATCATGTATAAAATGCTTGGGGTTTGGTTTGGGCAAAAAATAGAGTTTTAAGGAAAAAGGGCTTTCGAATGGCTCGTCCCTAAAACTAATCAATTTTTCGTGAAACTTGTGAGGAAAGGACCTTATGGTTCAAAACGGGGACTTTTGGGAACTTAAATGATTTTTGGGTGGGTAACAACTTTGTCGGACTTGACGTTGATTCATAACTTTTCATAACAAACCGATCCTTTCAGCCAAACTTAAACCATTACATTACTCGAGACTTTTCAACAAACTTATGATTCAACTTCGGTTCGGCACCTTTTTCAAAACTTATGCTTTGAACCTAACTCTCGTAATTCACGCCTTTATTAGGAGTTTCAACCATTGCTTCCTACTTGAGTACTAGGTTTGTTTCCGACTGGATCTTTTATTCTTGTTTTAGCTTTGGTTGTGTTATTATCTTCCAGTGGTTCTGTTACACCATCGGTAGCTTCTATTACAATATAATTAGGTCCGTTGTACCATTGATAGTTATTGTAGCTCTTTGATACTAGTTGTAATTTTGGTTATCATTGCATCATATTGGTTCCTTGTATCTATCATTAAGTTATAGCAATTCTTGATTTTGAATTTATCTTTAGTTGTATCTTATTGGTTATTGTCACTTTACTTTCAGTTCTCGTTACAGTAGTGGTGGTTAGGTGAGTTGGTGCTGGAGGGTGTTTTCTCTACTATTCTATACTATGATCTTCTACTATGGCTAGGTGGGTGACCTACCCATTGGTCGACCATAAAAGTGCAAACGGTTGTTACGGGTGCCCTACCCTTTGACTCGGCCATAAAAGTGTGCAATTCCTATCAGTTACTAGCAACTTTGATCGATTCTTGTTCTATCGTTTTAGCCATCTTTGATGGTTGGGTGTGTGTGTGTTGGTGTGGGGGTCAGAGATGTTGGAGTAGGTGGTGCTTTTTGGGTAACTTTGTGAATTGTTATGCAAGGGGTTATACATACCATATGTTTTCTCTTACTTGTTCACATTCCCGCATTACTTATAAACTAAATTGTTTCTCATACTTATGATAATGCGATAAACTTGTTTTCAACTAAATGCATTTACTTTCTGTCAAACTAACTGTATTTTCATATCATATGTCATCCTTATAAAGTATGTTTAGTTCTTGCAAAGTTTGTTTCCTACGAGCCTCAAGCTCATGTTGTCTTTGACAACATGCAGGTGATCTAGGTAAAGATATCGCGGACTGAGCTGCGGGTGCACCAGGATACCTTTGGATGACATTCCACATGTTGTGTATATGTGTTTTGACACTTATTCACTTGTTTACATGTTTTTTCAACACTTAGAAGTTTTTGTAAAAACATGAGATTCTAAGTTTTTCAAGTATGTACCTCCTATGTTTGAGCTTCATGTTTTCGGGCCATCGAGCTTCGGTTTTGCTGTTTAGTATAGTTTTCCTTAGTACATCAACTATTTTTAGTGAGGCCAGTGTGTTGGGTGGGTAATTTGGGGGCCGTTTAGCTATCTGATTAATTCGTCAAAAAAGTAAGCTAGTTTAAGGTTTTTCAGTTTCGGGAAAAATTGTTTTCAAGTTATAATTTGAGATTTCAACTTGCAAAATTTTATACTTTCCTTCTAATGCTAGTTAAACATGTTTACTGCTTTTTGATGCAAAAAAAAGTCATTTTGGGATTTAAAAAGCCCTTGTTGCATCAGTACAAAAAGTCATTTTCTATCAAGCTTCACTCTTGCGATGGTAGGTCCGCTCGAGCAAACGCCCTGTTCCCTGCCTATTCGAAAATTTTTCAATTTTTGTTAAAATTCAGGGGTTTAGTTTTTACACTTTAGGGCCTCTTTATAGCCTTATTAAAGTACTAATTTTAAACTAAGCCGGTCCCTCTTGACTAAGTTATTACACGGTTGGAGTAAAGATTAAAACGACTCTTTTATAACTTTAACTTGTTTTCGATTTCGACTTATTATTTTAGGCTTTTGGTTTATGTGTAGCTTTCCTTGTATGCCTTAGGGTCGAGTATTGGTATTTCTTAGTACACCAGATTTTGGCAATTACATTGCATGCGTAAATAATTTCACATCGCACAATAGGCACACAAGCATACTTAAGATATGAATGCAGCATGCAAGCCAACCCTCACAAAGTGGCACACCCCTTCCCACGATTCTAAGGTATTCAAACCATGCTTTGATACCAAGTTGTCATGTCCTAACCCTGGGTAATATACTAATCATATAGGTGAAGCCATATGAACCGGAGTTAACTGGACTATGAGAGGAATTGAAAGTATGACTTCTAACTTTCACTTCAAGGAAAACATTGATTTTATTAAGTTAAAACCATAAGATTTAAAATCATCTTTCCAGGTTTAAGTAGATCAAAAACCATATGATATCATGCCCAAATCATGCCTGAAATGTTAATCCAAAAACCAACTTTAAATCAAAAAAAAGGGTGAGAAGTTTCAAAAACAGAGACTGCTCGAGCGGTCCCACCTCAGCTTGAGCAAACAGTGCAAAAATGTAATTTTTGCACTAAATCCTACAGCATGTGTTTGTCATAATAACCTATTTTAATGCTTCCGAAAGAATGATACAACATAATTAAGATGGCTTGGGTCATTGAGGAGGCTTGTTAATTAGGAATCCCAAATTTTAACTCTTAGGGAGCAAATTGGTGATTAACACTTATGTTTTGAAAATGTTGTCAATGTATGATTTTGAATCCCAATTGTACAATTCTATGAGAGCACATACATTTTCCCTAGACCATCTTAATGATTACTAAAAGAACTCAATTTCAAGCCATCATATTTTAAGAGAGGAAATATATTGTAATTCATTCGTAAAACCTTAAACGTAAGCATGGGAACCAAAACATACAACTAAGAAAGTTTGTGAGATAAACCTCCCATGCCCAAGATCAAACCTAGGTATCGTACCAAATGCATGCAACAAATGTTTGTGGCCTTATGGCCTTACAGTAATCCTCATCAAAAAAAAGAGAGCATAAGTCCTACACATCCATCTCAAAGTCTAGAAAGAGTAAACAACTACTTATAGTCATAACTACAAAAAGATATCACATGCTAAATCCACTAAGTTCCAAGTCATGTGTGACTTGGGTGGCATCATGAATCCATCTAGCCTTCAACTATCGACTTGTCGTTGTCACTTGAAATGTTGTTATAAAACAACATGAGCCAGAGCTTGTAGAAAATATGATAATCAAGGAATGTATGAATGCTATGTGTGGATGATTATGTAACAATTAATATTAAGTATATAGCTTAAAATGAAAACTTAATTTTCATTACCAAAACTCTATATTGATAATCATTTTGAGAAATAATTACTTTTCCCACTTACGTCATCATAAACCAACTTAGTGATCACAACCTCGGTGATAATCATGCACAATCCAATTGGCCCCAACTCATTGATTATAACCGGGAGAATGGGCTCCATTGTGATTCTCAAAGAATGGTCCCCAACTTACGGTCCATAACTGAATGGATGGGCGCCCCATTAACTCACAATGAATTTTTACCTAACTTACGGTTCACAACCGAATGGATGGAATCCCTATTAACACATAATGATTTCTGCCCAACATACGGTCCACAACCGAAAGGATGGGCCCCCGTTGACCCACAAAGAGTCATACACAACTTACGGGCTGCAATTGAAGGGATAGGCTCCCCATTACCTCACTAAGAGTCATCACAATAACAATCATGTATCACACTAGATAATATAACAATTCCCATAATTCCAATAATTCACATACAACGCAAGAATAAAACATCATTGCATAATGCACCCAACAAAACATGGGTAAGCCTATGCCTACCCACAATGCATCACATATACCGCCAATTGCTAATGCGTAACATGGTTAGATTAATGTCAATCTATGCTCATATGGGGCTCAATTACATTCATACAAGATCAATTTCACGAATATGAGATTGGTTCATCAATTTCCCCAATTCTCTAAAAAATCCCAATTTCGTGCCCTAGGTTTTGAACATTATTTTCATTCTAGTCAACAAATCCTCAAATTGACAAGATATGGTAGTCTCAAACATGCAAATATAGCAAGAAAACTACCTCAATCACATATACATACTATTAGGGTTTGATTAGATTCATATTTCATACACATACGCACGGTAATCAACCCAAAACGAATATATACAACCCATGGCATAACAAGGGTCAAAGATTAGCACATATCCTACCTTAAGGATGAAAAACAAGTGCTAAATCAGTTCCAGATGAGCTCAAATTCTTTGCAACTCACCTAGACTCAAGTTTGATTCGGTGAAAACATGAAATGAAAAGTGTAAATAAAAAATCTCATGAAGAAATCATGAATACATACCCAAATGAGGTTTAGAATTAAGTCCTAAACACCCGCCAAGATGTTAGAGAGAGAAGGGTGTGAGAATAATGCCCTAAATTTTAATTTCATCCAAACCTTAAACTAGTTTTTGAGAAAATTTGAAGGAAAAAGTTTTTTAAACTGGTTTGATTAAAATTTGATATTTAAGTGGTTCATGACATTACAAGATTTCAAGATATTAAGCTCGGAGGGGCTGAAAACTATTATTTGATGGTTGATCGAATGAAGGAACCACAAACATCCTCGATGAATGTTATAAGTTTATAGCTTCAAAAAACTTGTAAAATTATTAGAATCATCAATCGTCTAAATCCCAAGATATTAATCCTTGAGGGGCTAGAAAAGGACATTTGACGGTGATCAAGGCCATTTGAATGAATGAGTCACGATTAGGCTTGGACATTTTAAATAGTAATTTTTCCTTATAAAACCCTGGAAAGATCAAAATCATCAGTACGCCGGCTTTCTTGATATTGAATCCATTGTGCTCTGAAGATGCCTTGGGATGAGAATCAAAAAAATTCAAGCAGAAAGGGCCTGGTCAACAATATTGATTCAAACAAGCTCAAAAATATCGAGAAAAAATGCCTTAATCTAGATCAACCGAACGGTAGGATCTCACGATCATCGCTCAACACCTCTCAAAATGCCAAAAATCAGCCCCGTATCGACACAAAAGTGAACGGTAACATTTTTCTAGCTCATTTTCTCGTTAATAACAATGTTATGTTGCACTAAGGCCATTTTTGTTGATTCAATGGAAAAAATGCAAAAGGATTATCTTTCTTGTCGAAATCCACTATTGTGAGCCAACGCTTTAGAGCCCTCAATTTTGGCAAACAAACAGAGTACCCATAAACCTTGGTACCTCAAGACTATATTCAGTGCACAAACATACTACAACCATGCTAGATCATTTTCGATCCCGATTGGTCTCGATTTAGCATTTTTAAAAAGAACTAAACAAATGTTTACTTTACACTTTTTGAGAACCTAAAAAATCCAAAACTTGTTTTATATCTTCTATATCATGAACTTGTCATTAACATCAAGTTTCGTCCAAATCCGAGTTCGTTTTCTCAAATTGGGAGGCATCATCGTTGGTCTATTGGGGACTTCTGGGTTGAATATTTTGAAATTGGGAATGATTTACGAGAAACGGAGTTCACCATTGTTTTCAGAAGGTGGAGTTTAACACGACAAGGTATTTTTGATGTTGCACCAAGGAGTTTTCTGATATCGCATTTTTCTCTCATGCCAGAGCAAGATGATATCAGCAAAGCATCACAAACTGACACATGGAGGGGGACGGCATAGCTGAGAGGCTTGTGCCCCTCCAAAGTCTAAAATTCCCTCACTTATTTTGCCTATAAATACGCACACTCCGCTCTTCATTTGGTAGCTTTTGTTTTGATGCTTTAGCCTTTTGCTCCTCCTCCTCCTCCTCTCTCTCTCTTTCTTTCTCTCTCTCTCTCTCATATATATATATATATGTATATTATTTTAAATATTCTACAGGTGCAAAGTTCGAAGAAAATGAGGCCCGACGTATTGAAAAAGTAGCCGAAGATGCCCGCGAGCGACAAAATGCAAAAATCTCACAAAAAAATTGGATAAGCTGAATAGGTCGTTATTAATTTTTAAATTTAACTTCTTCCTCTAAAAATTCTTTTACAGTATTTATAGATCATTTTAGGATTACAACTTTCATTTATTTATATAATACTATTATTATATGTAGATAGTTATTCTTTTTGTTCTTAAGTCCTCTATTTTTATTTTTATTATGTATAAATGAATATCTAACTATATTTAAATATTTTCATTTATTTTTACCAATTATGACTCAGATGTGTCAAAGTAGATAGATGACTCTCATGTATGGTGATTCTGAAATATGTCTCAGATACACCCTCGATCGAAACGCTAATCCCTACCTTAAATATGTATAAGCTGACTTAGCGGCGTATATTAGGTATCTAATTATCAAAAAGTCCATTTCTCATCTGTTGTGCAGCCCGATATTTCAATTTTTTATTTTTTTTCTTGAATAAAAATCCAAACGTCGATTTTATAGTCTTTATGCGGTCTAAATTTTCTAAAAAATAATGGTTTAAAATGTGGTAAATTACATTTTATAACCATTATATAGTTCGACTTTCTTTTAAAATCAAAAGTATAAAATTTGAATTTTTAAGAAAAATAATAAAATAATAATAATAAAAGTACAAAGCCAACAACTTTTTGTTAGCTTAATCTAAAAATCAAAACGTCCATTTTATAACCATTGTGCACTCCAAAATTTCTAAAAAAATAGTTTTTATATAAATTTTGGCGAGCTTTAAAATGTATATAAAAATCACAAAGTTCATTTTACAACGGAAGTGTTGTCCAAATTTTCTAAAAAATAGCTTTCATATAAATTTTGGCAAAGGTTAAAATTCATAAAAAGAAATCAAATGTCAATTTTACAACCGTTGTCCTAACCAAATTTTCTAAAAAATAGTTTCCATATAAATTTTTCAAAATATTAAAATTTATATAAAAATCAAAATGACCATTTTATAGCCCTTCGATATCCAAATTCTTTGAAAATATCCGCTATATAAATTTTGTTGAGCTTTAGATTTATATAAAATTCAAAAAGTCAAATTTACATCTGTTGTGCAATCCAAATTTTCTAAAAAATAGCTTATATAAAAATTCTAGCAAGCCATAAAATTTAAATAAAAATTAGAATGTCAATTTTACAACCATTTTGCTTTCCAAAGTTTTAAAAGAAATAATTTTCATATAAATTTTGGCAAGTCTTAAAATTAATATAAAAATCAAATGGCTATTTTACAGCCGTTGTGCTATCCAAAGTTTCAAAAAAATAGCTCCATATAACTTTTGGCAGGCTTCGAAATTTATATTAAAATCAAAACATCCATTTACAGTCATTGTGTGATCTAAGTTTTTTAAAAAATACATAGTATATAAATTTTGGCTAGCGTTAAAGTTATATAAAATTGAAAAACTCAATGTTACACTTTGTGTGTTATCCAAATTTTTTTAAAAATAACTTCTTTATAAATTTTGGAGAACCATAAAATTTAAATAAAGATCAAAATGTCCATTTTACAACTGTTGTGCTATCTAAAATTTCTTAAAAATAATTTTCATATAAATTTTGGAAGGCTATAAAATTTACTTAAAAACTAAAAGGTCCATTTTACAATTGTTATGCTATAAAATTTTTTGAAATAATGGCTTCCATATAAATTTTGACAAGTCTTAAAATTTATATAAAAATCAAAACGTCGATTTTACAGCTGTTATGCTGTTGAAAATTTCAAAATGTAGATTCTATAGAAATCTTGACGAACCTTAAAATTTAAATATAAATCCAAATGTCTATTTTACAGGCGTTATACCATCGAAAGATTCTAAAAAAGGGTTCCATATAAATTTTGGCATGTAAAAAATAAAAAAATATACATTTTACAGCAGTTTCTAAAAAATACCTTTTGTATAAATTTTTGAGAGCACTAAAATTTAAATAAAAACCAAAAAATCCATTTCATAACCATTTTGCTATCCAAATTTTCTAAAATATAGCATCCATACAACTTTTAGCATATCTTAAAATTTATATAAAAATAAAAAAGTCAATTTCGCTGCCATTGTGGTGTCCATGTTTTTAAAAAATAGCTTCTATACAAATTTGGGCAAGTCTAAGAATTTATAAAAGAAAAATCAAAATGCCCATTTTACAGCTGTTGTACTATCCAAATTTTCTAAAAAATAGTTTTATATAAGTTTTGTTAAATCTTAAAATTTATATAAAAATCTAAATGTCCATTTTTACAACAATTGTGCTATCCAATTTTTCTAAAAAGTAACATCTATATAAATTTTGAAATGTCATAAAATCTATATAAAAGTTAAAAGATCTATTTTACTGTCGTCGTGCTGTCCAAATATTCTAAACGATACCTTCTATATTATCACGTCCTAACCTGGGATATAATATAAACCATATATTAGATGCCCTAATGACCGGAAGTAAACCGAAAACCCGAGATTTTTCGGAAATCCGTTTAATTAAATAAAAAACATTTGAAAGTCTGCAAGTTTTACTCCTCCAAAAACTTGATACAAAACCTCCCTTTTTAACCAAAATGCATACCCCATAAAGTGTTAAAAGAGGCTTCAAAGTGTAAGGACCCGACCTTTATTTATTTATGATTATCTTTAAACGATGTCGTTTGGATGATGGTGGTGACCCGGGAGTAGTAGGACCATGGTTCGGTTCGGTTCGGTGAACGGTTCGGTTCGGTTCGGTGAACGGTTCAGACGAAAATAAGTTAATGTGAGTGAAGGAGACTTAACATACCTTCACTATTTTCGACATAACTTTTTTGACTATTGGAATTTGGAGGTGATGCTAGAACCATTGGAAAGAGGATTTACGGGGCTTCAATTTGGACACAAGAACAATCCCGTTTCGATTTTGGATGATAAAGTTATGCCCATTTGAAATTTTGGACTGGAGCTGCTAACAAGTAAGCACTCGAGCGGTATGTTAAGTGCTCGAGCGGTATACTACGATTCAGTTTTTAATAATGGGACCCGAGGCATGTTTTGTTTCATTTTTATATCTTCTCCTCTCTCTCTCTCTCTCTCTCAAGTGGCAAAAAGGCTAGGGTTCGAATGTTTGATGCTTGGAAAGGTCTTGGAAGGTGATTACAGGTGTGTTTGGTGAGTTTA
>JAULLE010102614.1:0-13098 GCA_035668155.1 Sarracenia purpurea
CGGTAATGTTTTCTAGAACCATGTATGTCGCCTCTCGTCTTTTGAGTTTCATGAAGAACGGGTTTGGATTTTTAATTTAAAATAATTTTTTTTGAAAACCCGACGCTTCCGCTCGCCGGCTCCAACAGTAGGTTTATCTTTACTTGCTTAAATAATTAAAGCACGTTAGTTAGTGGTGGTCCCTTCTTGAGCTGAGGTGTTTGTGTCTCAAGGCGTGATGGGAATGGTGCCTTGGGTTCCGTTGGTATGACTGGAGAAGCCATAAGTGCCTCCTCGAATGGATCTCTAGGTGGTGGTGCGGTTGTAGGTACTTGTTGAGCTATTTAAGAGTCGTCAGACTCATCCACTATCATTGGGGTAGGTACAGGCTGCATAGATGTGGGTTGGATAGTACTGTTAGAGTCGTGGGACTCCTCGACTATAATTGGGGTCGACGTTGACTGTGGTTTATCGGTTAATGGTCGGGTGTCAAGCTTTTCTCCACTTCTCAAGGTCATAACAACCTTTTCCTGCTCGTGGTATACCCGACTATTGCTAGGGTTGCTATCGATGACGTACAAGCCCTTGGGGTTGGCCACGGGTTGACTCGGTAGTTTTTCATCCTCTCGACGGTTAAGGGCTGCATCTATTTACCCAACTTGTGTCTCTAGCTTAGCAATAGATTGAGAGTGAGAACTCAAAAGTTGAGTTTTCACATCTATATATTTCCGGGCTTTCAACACTGTTTCCTCAAAACCTGGTGCTCGAGGAGTTGGTGCAGGTGCTTGTTGTGGGGGACGGTAGGCCTGTTGGTTGAAAGAGTTGAATGCGGGCCTTGGTGCCTGAGTCTGTGGTTGGCCAGGTTACTGGTTCAGCTAACTGATGTTCAGATGGTTCCTCTAACCAGGGTTATATGTGTTAGAGTAGGGGTTGCTGCCAGGTTAGGGAAATCCTTGAGCAGCATTAATTTTCTCTTGAACAAAGTCAGGAAACTGCTGAACTGCAGGGCATTCAGTGATAAAGTATGCGAGGCTAGCACATAATGCACAACCGTCTTGTATGTTTAAGGGTGGTGGTTGAGCTATAGGTAGACCAGTGGCCAACAGCATGTCGAGCTTTTCAGTGAGAGACTTTACTTAGACCGTAAGATCTATGTTTTGATTAACATCGTAAAGTCCTTGAGTCTTTTGCGTCATAGTCTTATCTGTGCATGAGACTGAGATTTGATGCTGTGAGCTTTTGTTCAACCATTCAAGGTAGGACCATGCCTCTGTCTCGTTATTCATCATAAATACGTCGTCGTATGAAGTGTCAACGTATTGATGATGTTGAGGCAACAGACCTTCATAGAAATTCAGCACTAGTTACCACTTCGGGACTTGATGATGTGGACAACTCCAGATAAGTTCCTTGAGATCCTCCTATGTTTCATGAAAATATTCTCCCTCTTGCTGAGTAAAGCTGGTGATAGCTCAATGAATCTGATTCATTTTTCCAATCAGGAAGAATTTCAGAAGGAACTCTTGCCGAAGTTTGGTCACGTGGTTATCGTGTTTAGTTCGATGGACTTAAGCCAGTGCTTGGCTTTGTCACGAAGGGAAAACGGAAACTACTTCATATGCAAGGCTTCCTCGGTTAAGTTGTTGAGCCTCATGGTAGAGCATATCTCTAGGAATTCATCTATGTGCTTGTAGGGGTCCTCATTTCTAAGCCCATGGAATAGGGGTAGTAATTGTAAAAGATTCTGTCGAATCTCATAATTACCGACCCCGGCATTGGGTGGTACTAGGCAGGTTACAGACTCATAAGCTGTTGAAATATAGTAATACATCAACGCTGTGAGCTGTTGATCAGCCTAGTTAGCCTGATCGTTATGTGGGTTGGCATGTGGAATAACCGGAGGGTTGTTTCCGTCAACCATGGTGGTTATGTGAAATAGTGCAGGAGTTCGGGGGAAAGGGTTCGGATGGAGGTTTGCTCTAAATATTCTTTCTATTTTAGGATCGAAGGGTGCTAAGTCGTAAAGCAAGGAGCGGCGATCAAGCATACAATAAAAAGTACTGAAATAAACAAGAAGCAGCAAACAAATATAAAAAAACATATTTCTTTTATTTTTATTTTTTATCGTCCGGACGAAAAGGGAAGAGTGTCTGGACGTTACGTGTTTGTTAGTGTCCCGACGTCTAAGGATAGCATCCGAACGGCACGGGTTTCAGAATTTAGAATTTCTGTTGTAGCAAAAAACTGAAAATTTAATGAAACTTAGGCGAAAAAATAAAAAAACAGATCAAATAATTTAAAATGAAAAATTCAAAACAAAATAAGCATCTTTTTCCTGGCAACGGCGCCAAAAACTGGTGTAGTGATCCGAAAGTCGCTTAGTCATTAATCGCGTAGATACTAGCTTAGTTTATTTATTTTATCAAGATCTACTTCTAACTGGGTAGAAAGCAGTAAGTCCAGGGTCGATCCCATACGGAAAATGAGTTATCTTGTTAAGAAAAATGTTTAAATTATTTAATTTAAAGGTAAAAGAGTAAATCATGGATTTTTTGAAAAAGGTTATTTGCAATGAAAAGTAAATAAATAATTTAAAGATAATTTTAACTAATTAATGAGAAAGGTTCCACCTCAGGGTTAGAATCCACCATCACTTGATAATCTAGTCTCAATATAATTCCCATTTTATCTAATTTTGAATCAGATTAGATCCTATCATGACAAGATAGATACGGATATTCAAGAAAGATAGATTCTAATTTCAACAAAGCATACCCTATCCAGAGTATAGAGTATCTCAAGTTCTACTCTTAAAATCCTGAATCCCAAATAAGGCATAGTCTATCCAGTATTCTAGCACGGCCCATCCGGAGCACAGCCCGTCCTATCCATGGCATAGACTATCTCAAATTTGCATATTCGAACAGTTAAAACAATTATGCAACGCTCATTTAATGCAATCACAGAAAGTTTAAATGGGAATTAAATTAACTAGAAAATAATATTGTTGCATAGCATTCTGATTACAAAGCATAAATAAAATATAGAATTAATCTACTAAGTTAGGCTTCATCATCACCTGAGGCGGAGGCAGGGACTTAGCCACTCATGGTCGGGTGAAGTTCCATCATCAAGTTGATGTCGATCGTCATCGGCAGCTCCTCAGTGAGGTTCGGACCTTCTAGAGGTGACTTGGCTCAGGTGGCCAAAAGGATGAAAGAACCACTATCTAAACTATGATTCTAGAACTAAATTCTAGAATGAAAAATAAAGAATCCAAGGGTCCTTTTTATAGTTTTCTGGTGCCTCCAATTTAGCAACTCTGATACGAAATGTCCGGACGGTTCTTCCTCGACGTTCGAACAGGACTTGCATGGAGATCACGTCAGTTTCCCATTTCAGAGCGTGGGACGATCGGCGTTCAGCGTCTGGATAGTCGGTATTAGCATTGGGACGGTTGGTTAGAGCGTCTGGATGTTCAGCGTTAGAGTCCAGACGGGTGTGTTTCAGCATCCAGACAGTTTGTGTCACTTTTGTTGGCACCACTCCTCCAATTCTTGTCTTATACCCAAAAACACTACAAAAACACATATTAGTAACAAATAGGGACTAACTCGGTGTAAATTAATGAGTCTAAATAGTCACTTTTGAGTGCCGATCGATGCCCCAAGAATCGGACTTTAGAAAGCCAAAATTCATACTTGTCATACTTAGCGTATAACCGGTGATCTCTCAATAACTATATGGAGATACGTATATGATCCTCATGAGTCTCGCCATATGGTGAATATATGAGAATATCATCTACAATTACCACCACAAAATAAACCATATATCGACGAAAGATACGATTCATGAGGTCCATGAATGTAGACGGTGTATTAGCCAAGTTAAAGGGCATGACTAAGAACTCGTAGTGGCCATAACATGTATGGAAATATGTCTTGGCAATATCCTCCTCTCTTACTCTAACCTGATGATAACCTGACCTTAGATTGATCTTCGAAAAGCATCTCGATCCCTTCAGCTGGTCGAAAAAATCATCAATACGAGGCATAGGATATTTGTTCTTCGCTGATACCTGGTTGAGTTTGCGATAATCAATACATAGACGTAACAATCCATCCTTCTTTTTGGATAATAATGACGACGTGCCCCAAGGTGAAACACTAGGTCGTATGAAACCGTTCCTCAACAAGTCCTATATATGTACCTTCAACTCAACAAGCTCGGCTGAAGCAAAGCGATTTGATGGCATGAAAATAGGAGCAATTCCCGGGATCAAATCAATGCCAAACCCTACTTCACGCCTGGGCGAAAGTTCAAAGAGATCTTGTGGAAAGACATCAGAAAACTCACATACAATAGGTGGTACATCAGCATGTATGGACTCATCTCCCTCGAGCATGAGAGCCGAAAACAAAGAACTAAGACACACATTACAAGAATAAGGGTATGTGGGTACTGAACCGTCATCCCTATCACCCATAAAAATGAACGAATCTCCATCCAGAGTACAAATGATAACTCGGCGATGATCACAATCTATGCGAGCACAAAAAGTCGTTAACCAATCCATTCTAATAATAATGTCAAAAAAGCTCATATTAATAATGAGAAAATAAAACGATAAGTGATGATGATTTATCTTCGCCTCGCAAGCTCTACATACCCACTTCGACAAAGTGGTCACTACCATTGATGTATCGACATATAATAGATTACCCGAAACCTCAACGCTTAACCCCAAAGATGAGGCAAATGCCGATGATATAAATAAGTGCGATGCACCCGTGTCAATAAGAACTCATGCGCTAGACCTGTATACTAAAAAGGTACCTCTCATAATGGAATGTCCTATGATAGAATCCTCGATAGCAGGTACTACTGCTCTTGGGACTGACTCCAATAAAGCAAAAGCTCTCCCTTGAGTACCAGACGCAGGAGGTCTCACAGACTACATCAAAGTAGCCCCTCAAGTGGTCTTAGAAGACTACATTACTGAACAATGTTAGGGCTACCTGGGCTAATGCTAACCCGGAGGTGGCTGGCCCTGTCCACAGTCCCTTCGAATATGCCCCTGTTTTCCACACTAGTAGCATACGGGCAAATATCCGGCTATCTGTGGATGCCTCTAGGGGGTGAAGCCCACGCTCTATGCTTTGCCTGACCACATGTAAAACAGGATGCATCCTTCGTGTCTGTCTACGCCGGTGAAGTAACAAATGGCGTTGGTGTAAAGTGTGATTGCTATTAACTCGATCCCTGAGTGAAAGATTTGTTCCCTCTTGATTTCCTCTTCCGGGACTATTTTCCAGATGATTGAGTAGGGGTGCTAGTCATGAGTGGTTTTTCTTCCCTCCCCTCTTTCCCTCAGCCAGTATACTCTCTATCATAATAGCGGTATCCACAAGCTCAGTAAATACCTTGATCTGCATGGCTACTAACTCGTTCCTGATTACCATACGGAGACATCTCTCAAAGCTCTCAGCCCACAGCTCATCTGTAGATACGATATCTTGTACGAACCTGGATAGACTCGTGAAGCTTCCCTCATACTGTATAACAATCATAGAACACTGAGTGAGGCTTTGGAACTCCTCACGAAAAACATTCTTTGACGACTCAGGGGAGTATTTCTCCAGAAAGAGTCCGAAGACGTTCGCCTACGTACCATTCCATATCGTCTTGGAATATTCCCACCAGTTGTCTGCATCTCCCCTCAACTGGAAGGTAGCTAAGGCCAGCTTCACCCCGTCCTCCATGATCCTTAAAGTTTCAAAGATTTGTGTGATTACCCTTTTCCATCCTTATGTGGCATGCGAGTCAGGTTCTCCGGTGAAAACAGGAGGACTCATCCTCTGAAACTATCTCATCGCTTCCGTCTTCCTTAGCTCGGGGGCCCGCGTACCTCCCTTTTCCGTCTTAGTCTACACTCAGATCACGTTTAGCATCTCTTGTAAGACACTCAAACCATCAGCTGGTACCTGGGGATTAGCAGCGTCCCCAGCCTCAGGTACCTGTGGGTCGGCAGCATTCCCTACTTTAGGCACTTGTGGGTTAACTGCACTTGCCACCTCAAGCACCACCTCTCCACCATGGCCTCGGCCATGTCCTCTTCCACACGGCTGTATAAAAGAAGAGGGTATGACAGGGTTTGGTATAATCCATAACCATAACCTTATCCCACAGATAAGCCAATACCCTGAACGTTGAGAGATAAAGAATTATTTTTGTAAAATGTATATTGTATATTGCTTGTATGGCAATGATTCTTTATCTCTCCACCATGGCCTCGGCCATGCCCCTGGTTATTTAATTTAATACCCTGAACGTCCAGACGAAAAACCGACGATTGAATTAAATTAAATAATAACCGAAGCCAACCAAAAATAAACTGTGCGTATAATCGGGCTACGTAAGGGATCACGAGGAAGTATAAGATTCGGGCTAACCGTACGAGAAAACTGGATATCCCTAACACAATCCCCGAGTTAGATCCTTTCTCGCACGAACCAGGACTTTTTCCACTAAAGGTCCTGACTGAACTCCAGGCCCTAACTCGATTTGTGTCTCGAGTTTCCAATTATCATTTGCACTATAGTCTACCCACATTTTAGATATGGATTCCCAAAAATCGAATTAGGTTACTGACAACCCGGTTCGATAATCCTCGTTTCCTCACACCCGCACCGCTTATCCTTTTGACATGCCGGATCAAAAGATTCACTTGCAAGATTCTAGCATAGTCAAACCTATAAGCCAAGCACACAAGGGGGAACTTCTCAACCTAAGTCGGATGTGATTTCCGTTAGTTGATTATCAACCATTGATCGAATAACGACAGTACCCAACCCACCGGTCATATTGATCTCAATATCGAAATCTTAACCATTTGTGACTCAATGTACTGCGCATTATCCGAATATGATTCGATTAATCACGTCGAAATTAAGAGTACGCGCAATACATGATAATATAGGATGTAGATCAATTCATATAGTCAGTATAGAATTGGTCATCCTAATGATCCTGCTCAATACACTCCCAGTGTACTAACACATCGGGCTCGAACATCAAATTCCAAGACCGAAATTCGAGCCATTAGACCTAGCCAAGACTAGCTAATCAAACAATGTGATACAATCGTTCTAATGGATTGTCTAGGTTCATTGCGATTGTGAGCCCAACTGTATATTTGTCATAACCTTTGACCCGATCTTCCCCGCTTCATGCTACGAGTCAAATACTAGACAAAATATACGGACTATACATTCACACATCATACATACAATAAATATGAATCAGTAAATGCAAATCATCTCAATTGTTTTGTTATTAATATGCCAGGGATCAAGGATAAAAATACATAAAAACATGACTTTTAAGTATACTTTCCCAACAATTTCAACTAGAATAAGTGTTAGCTAGACGCCTTTCTAATTGAATTCCCAAAACAATTAACCGGACATCGAAGCCAAAGATACCATCCTCAATGTTCTACCTCTATACTCACATAAACACATAGCATACACATGTCGGTTCACATCACAAAATAAGCATGCAAACATACCCAGAACATGAATGCTACATGTACGTAAGTCAACCCTCTCACATAGCACACCCTTCCCGCGGTTTTAAGGTATTCGAACCTATAGCTCTGATATCAATCTGTAGCAGAACACTTCCAGATAATTTATTAATTGATTTAATAAACATCTCAAAGATCCTTTAACCAAACCAAAGTCCCCTCATTAAACCAAAACCTTAAGGAAAACCATCACTTTTCTAAGAAAGGTTTGCAATTCCATAAGTCTTTACCCTTCTTGAAGCCTTATTAAATGTCTTTGCTATTTAGACCTAAAAATTACCCCAAATAATGTTTAAGGAAGCATAAAAACTCCTATCAAAGCCCCAAACTCAAACAAGAAATCTCAAAGTTTTTCAAAAATTAGTGGGTTGTTAAAGCACACTGCTCGAGCGAACCTAGTCACCGCTCGAGCAAACCCAATCAGAAAATGACTTTTGAAGCCTAAAAATGGAAACGCATTTGTTGCTTCATTTAACACAATATGGAGTAAACTAGAATGAGAAGGTAGTTTGCTAGCCTTGCAAATTAGATTTGATAAGTTTTCTAGTTTCGAAAGTAAGGAAAGACTATAAAAACGTCTAATTTTCCATCATGTTTTAAAGTGCCAAGTTTGCTTCTTAAATCCTCTTTTCATACAAAACCAACCACAACTGTACAGTGCTAGCCTAATAGTACGCCAAGGCATGTTGAACCATATAAAATAAGCTTTTAAGATGTGATTTACAATACCATCAAAACATGATGTGAATTACCACAAGGGTTCCAAAATCCTTTTTCTCCCAAAATGCTTAAGTGTTCATAACAACATCCATGGTAATGAATAGGTATGTGGCTTATGTTAACTAACACCAAAACCACCCCCATCTCATACATGTAAGCTTTAGCAAGATAATAAACCTGAATACCCAACGAGCCTCACCAAGCATGCAAAATATGAGAGGGACCTCAAGGCCATATATCTACCTTTATCTATACCAGGATAAGGTCAAAAGAATAATACATTCTTACATCACATGCAAAAAGTATATAAAAGTCTCATCTACCAGGCAAAGCCAGATAGGGTAAAGCTGTCACTGTGCACACAAGTTCCATAACCTCTTGTCGGGGATGCGCCAAAGTATCACTTACTAGTATGCCATCTCCTGGTCGCTATCACCTAAAATGTTGTTTTAAAGTAACATGAGCCCACTGGTTTGCAGAATATATGACAAAGAAGGAGTGCATGAATAGTATAAAATGATGAATATGCAATATAATAATAATAAAGCATATAAAAAGCTACCATCTCATCAGTACTATGTGAACAAGTCTCTCATTTACTACCCGAAGCCAAGGGCTAAGCACACCTGCTTACCTCAACCTCATTCACCGAACAAGTCCGAAGGATAGTCAATCATTTTCATCATTTACAGTCCATAGCCGAGGGCTCAACACGTCTTCTTACCCAAACATCATTAACGGAACAAGTCCGAAGAATAGGCGTTTCCTCTTCATCAGATAATCCGTATATGGATATCCATAATAATATCTCAAGATATATTAGAACAATAAGTGAATATAAATCTCAAAAACCAAATTCACCTTAACTCAACATTTTACTATATGTGCTCTGAAACCCAAATCGTGGCAAAACGACACAAGTTTATACCAAGTGAGCATAATCATAACAGATTATAAGGCCTAAACCCAAAAATCCCCATTTCCAACCAAGGACCTAACTTTTCCAAAAGTATCAAATTTCCCAAAATTCTCGAAATTGGAACCGAAGTGCTAGTTTATAGCAATTTCATAAAACAAAAGCTATTTTAAGTTTTAAAGCAAAAAAATATATTTTCCCAAATTTCATGATTTATCCAAACATACCCTAAATCCATTATGCACGTTTTCGAGAGGATCCATCTAATTCAGAAATTGAAAAGACATGAATACTCTAAACAAGATAGGGAAGCAAGAAAACTAACTTTTTCTTGATATTAATATGCCAAGAATAGTCGAAAATCAATCTCGACCTGTATATTATAATTTTTCCAACGAAAACTCAAAATATACTCACATACTTAACAGTCTAGAATTAGCATATATCCTATCTCATACGTGTCGTGGTTGTGCAAAATCACCATTCTAAAGCTCCTAGAATCTCAATAGTACCAAAATCAAAATCTGATTCGGTAGATTTGTAGAGAAAACTACGACAAACAAGGATCTACAATAAAAATTAGGATCCAACTCACCAAACAAGGCTCAAAAGTGATTCAAACCAACTTTCCTTAAGCCCTAAAGGTGTCCTCCAGTAGCTACTGGTTCTGGGATAAGAGAAAGAATAAAATATCTTCCTCAAAATATCTCAAATAGGTGGTTATATATTCTGGCCGACATAGACCACTTAGGCGGTCAAGGGTCCGCATGAGCAGACCTTGTTGTTATGCCTAGCTCGAAATTTTAAAAACTAAGGTCTGTTCCCGACCCGAACATGACCAAACTTAACACAACACCCCGGAATAATATTTTCGAGGTCCCAAAGTATTTGGTAACATAATGCGATCCCAAATCAAGATCAAATTCTAAATTTTCTCCAAAAGTTAACTGATTCAAAGAAAAAGTTTTAAATTTTTATAACCGATTTAATTAAAATTAGAAATTGAAATAGATTGATCTATTACGGCCTGGACTACCCACCCAGACTTCATCAACATGGTTAAAAATGTCTGGTGCTAATCGTCTGTCCCTCTCCCCGTTTGCATTGATAATCAGGCTTTCCAACCCAATATTTGGAATATGGAGGTCTTCGCTAATATCTTCATTAATAAATAGAGACTTCTTGCCATAATTGAAGATATCCAAAAGGCACAGAGTTTGAACTTCTCTCATAATCTGGTGTTCCTTGAGAAAAAACTTGTTAGAGACTTCAACTGCATCCTTAATCAAGAGGAGATTTTCTAGAAACAAAAATTTAGGATTAGTTGGTTGGTTGAGGGTGATGGCAATACCAAATTCTTTCATCAAAGTATATTAACTTGTAGATGGAGGAATAGGATCCTAGCTCTCAAAGGTGATCCTAATAATTGGATTAGTGAACCCCCCCTCCAAAAAAAATATGATCAATGGTTATTTTATGGATATCTTCTCTGTCCACCCCACATCCACACCCTCTGCCTAGATCCCTTTATCACACCATCGTATCTCTTACTTTCATCCACCTTTCCTACCCCCCTTTAGACCATAAGATATGGGATGTTATGAAAAGCATTAAAGGTAATAAAGCCCCTGGCCCTAACGGTATTCAAATTCTCTTCTACCACCAGTACTAGGACATTGTTCATAACTCTGTTTGTGAGTTCATCAAATCTTGCTTCCTATCTAAGTCCTTTCCTTAGTATTCGAACAAAACCCTGATCACTCTCATCCCTAAGGTACCGTCCCACACCTCCATTAAGTAATTCATACCTATCAGCCTGTGCAATGTTAGCTATAAAATCCTGGTTAAGATCCTTATGAATAGACTCTGACCCATCATCCCAGGCATCATCAGCCCTTCCTAATCTAGATTTATTTCAGGTTGATAGATTTCAGATAACATCATCATCTTCCAAGAGATTATCCACTCCCTGAGACGGAAGAAAGGGAAGAAAGGAATAATGATTTTCAAAATTGATTTCGATAAAGCTTATGATAAGATATCTTGATCCTTTCTCCAAGATACCATCACTTTTTTCAACTTTGACAAGGATTAGATTCATTTAGTTATGAATTGTGTCTCTAATGTCTCTTTCTCTGTTCTGTGGAATGGTGATCAACTTCCGAGTTTCTCCCTTGGTAGAGGCCTAAGACCAGGTGACCCCCTCTCTCCTTATCTATTTTTGATTTTTATGGAACAACTATCCTTCATCATCAATCAAGTAGTTGATATGGGTAATTGGAAAAGGATTAAAGTCTCTCGCAACGGTATATCTTTTAGCCATCTCTTCTTGGACAACATTCTTCTCTTCATAGAAGCTTCTAGAAAAGGGATTGAAACTTCCATTAATACCCTAATACCATTTGTGACGCGTTTGACCAGACCATAAGCCTTGTTAAGCACAAATTGTATGTCTCTCTCAATGTTCCTTCTAGCTTAGTTAGGACCTTTAGCCACTCTATTGGCATCCCTCTTACTCTTGACTTAGACAAATACCTTGGTATTCCCCTACTCCATATCCGTGTTAACAAAGTCCATTATGATTACATTCTCACTAACCTCAACAAGAAACTTTCTGGGTAGAAAACAAAAAGCACTCCTTTCTGAGAAGAGCCATGCTTATGTAGTCTGTCTCTTCATACATCCCCACATATTCTATGCAAACATTCAAGCTCCCCTCTTCTCTCTTGGATAATATTGACATAGTGAATAGGAACTTCCTCTGGGGGACACTTATAATGGCAAAAAATTCCACCGTGTTAATTGGGACATGATCTACAAAAACAAGAAAGTTGGGGCCTAGGCCTTAGGAAAAGTAAAGTTGGCCACATCGACTTCCTCACCAAGCTTAGTTGGAAAATCCATTCTAAACCCAACTCCCACTGGGTTGATATGATCCGTAAAAAATACCTCCACACCAAAAGCATCTTTAACCCCCATGTAAAGGTAGCTCCTCACTAAGTTAACTCTTTAAAAATGTATGAAATGGCTCATTGGGAATTGTGAGAATGTTTCCTTTTTGAAGGATTAGTGGTGTGGCCCTTATCCCCTCTCTAAGTACCATCCAGAGATGGCTTCCAACTCCATCAAGATCAAAAACTACCTCCCTCATAATTTTAATTGGGACCTGCCTGACCTCTGTAATACCCTCTCCTCGGAGGAGATCACCTCTATCCTGACCATCAAGAAACTTAGCTTCAGTCTCTACGAAGATTCTTCTACCTGGACCTTCTCTAGTACTGGTAAATTCAATCTTAAATCTACTTATAATTTGATTGACATTAACAGGGGTGAAGTTGTGGGGGATTGAAAATGGACATAGAAACTTTCCTTACCCCAAAAGATCAAGGGGTTCATCTGGACTTGTCTACATGGAAAGTTCCTCACTAACCATCACAGACCCATTAGAGGCCTTAGTAGCGACCCTTCATGCCCTATATATACTGAGATCACCGAGGATTTAGATCACATATTTAGATTTTACTGTTTCATTCATATTATTTGTACTAATTTCTCTTACCTGCAGGTTCAGCACATGGATTTTAGTTATAATTATCAAGAGTGGATTATTAAAAACATTAAAAAGTATCATGGCACTTCGAGGGGTATCCCGAATCACGTTATCTTTTCTACCATTTTATGGTACCTCTAGCTTGTTAGGAACAAAAAAAAATCTTTGATGGAATCAATTAGGACCCTAATTATATCATAAGAGCTATTCTAGCCCTTACTAGAGATATTACTTCTACTTTTTGTTGTAACTCTCCACCCCATTGGTTACCCAAACTAATTAAATGGGATATTCCAATTGGAGGGAACTTAAAACTCAACACTGATGGATGTTTACGTGATA
>JAULLE010104800.1:0-11185 GCA_035668155.1 Sarracenia purpurea
TAGCACCTTGGGACTTTCAAATCCTCTAAAAATGATTCTTGAGTGGGAGAATCACAGCCTCTTACAACCGGGATCCTTTAGTGGGTGAAACATAACCCAATCTTTTAAGTCAAAACGGAGCCTTTAAAATGATGAAGATTTGGTGGTAATGAGAGGATTTACAATTTAATAGCTCACTAAAAAATCACTCACTCTTAAGCAATGAATATACAATAAATGATCAAGGGAGAGTGGTTGAAAACTAGAGATAAAAAGAGCACAATAGTAATGGAGCAATAAATTGATGGTGAAAACAGAGTGAGTGAGAATATTCAGCGGTAGTAGGGTTTGCACTACATATTGTCTTGATTGTGATTGAGCAATAGTGTTTAATGTGTTTCAACAACTCTAGAGAGGAGGGAAATTAACTCCTTATATAGACCCTCAGTTATTGTAGTTGTTGGTAGCATTAAATGTACCAAAATCTTCCTGTTGGTCAGCGTGAATTTCAAATTTTGATCATAGGTGTTGTCCCCTTTTGGATCTGGGACGACCTGGATTCTGTTGCTCAAAAACTAGGATAGATTGGATTGAGAGATTTCGTCTCTTTTTAATCATCTGAAACTTTTGGGTCGGCATAGTCTGGATCTGAGACGGCCCAGATTGAGATTCGTGGAGTTCGCATTTCAGGGGCAAACGGAGACCACTCAAACTAGGTTTGAGACGACCCGTATTGCTTGATCTTCAACTTCAACGCCCTTGGGGACGACCCGCTTTAATCTGGGATGGCCCAAATTTCTTCTAGGCAAGACATGAAACTTTTGCGACGTCTCGTTTTGAGAATGGGACGACACGGAATAACTTGAGATAAGTTCGGACTTCTGGGCACTGATCTGGTACGGCCTAAATATCTCAGAACATAGGTTTCTTCATTTTTGGACATCTCTTTTCAAATGGAGTCATCTTGGTTCTTCTTGGTCCTAAAAAGCCAAACTTGCAGGAATCTAGGACAACACCTTTTACAAGGGGGGCGACCCAAATTGCTTTGGTTTTTGAAGAGCAGTGTATATCGCGAATTGGGGACGACCCAGTTGCTTGAGGGACCTTCCAAATATCATTTTAAAGTCAGAACAAAGGCTTTTTACCCATTTGGGATACCCAATAAAAAAGGGGACGGCCCCTTTTGTTTCTCAACTTTAGAACCAACACATTTTCTTCATTTGGGACGACCCGAATAATAAAGGGGACGGCCCCTTTTTGAAGGACATGGAAAAACTTCATTCCTTTTATGCTATATCATTTGAACTTAGATCTTGATGCTGGGGAATTTGATTTTAAGGCTCTTAATTCCTGAAAAATACATTCTAATGCAACTCAAATGTTAGTAAACACCAAATCAATGTGTTGTTATATGTCAAAACTAAAAGTGGAGCTTGATTGAATAACCCTTAGGCTAACAATTTTCCCCCTTTTGACTATGACAACCATTGATTTGTTTATAAGAGGAAATAAGATAATCAAAAGGCTCCCCCCTAAGCATATTCATTAATATAATGTGTATATGATTTAAAATTCTAAAGTAGAGCGGGTTTATGAGATTTAATCCCGATTATTGGCCATCATGAACTTTAGAATTAATCAACATATAAACATTAGACAAATGAATATATATTTTGATACAATTAAAAGATTGCAGCAGAGCAATATAAAGAGAAAAAGAAAATTTGACAACAATATCTACAAAGAAAATATTTAAAGAAAGTTTTCTTTTATACTCCCTCTCAGAAAAATATCCATATCAGATTAATGAAACAAAACACACAACATATTACAAATCAATTTAATTCATATCTTCTCCCCCTTTGTCATAGAAAAAAGCAGAAGAAGATTTATCATACTATGTTAAAAAAAAATTAAAGCAGGAGAAGAATAACATACAATCATGAAACATATATGCATATCTCAAAAGCATTTATATCTATCAGCAAGCATATATCAATGTACTTTGCAAAAAAAAAAAAAAAAAAACTTCATATAAGTAAAAAATTACAAGATGAAAAAAAAACAATTTCTTCTTATCAGCTTTCTTCTTGTATACATAAAGCTTGGCAAGGTTGGCTTGATTGACTTGTTCAGCCAAAATCCTCTGTTTCATTGCCTCTTCAACGTTGCTTAGCTGAACCTTCTCATCATCCTTCTTCTGTCTTGCTTCTTCCTCTATCAGAATTGCCTTTCCTTTTCCTTTTTTATTCTTTAAATCTTCTTCTTCTTCCTTACTTTCCTTTTCCTTCCCTCTCTTACTCTTCTTAAAGAAATCTTTGTACATATGAGCCATGAATTCATCTTGTTCCTTCCTTGCTTCAGCTTCTAAGGCCTTGATTTTCTTATCCATGTCATCATGTATCTTGTACCGAAAATCTTTAGCCCTGTCATTGTGAGAAATCAAGGATTCCAAAAAAATCCACCACACTATTCTCTACATAATTCAGAAAAATGTTGATTGAGTCTGACCAAGTCTTCCATACCCTTATCCCCTCTGGCAATCAGTTGTGCTTGTAACGACCTGGACCTAGATTTCACGTGTGACGCCGTTAGGCAACCTTTAGGTATCCATGGATCTGGTGATCATGAGCCGTTTCGGGTTTTAAGTTTTCATTCAAACCGGCGTTCATTTGTTTTTCTGAGAAAACGATTAAAAGTTTTTAAAGAATTAAAGTTTATTGATGATTCGGGGTCCTATGATCACGCCATTTGTTTTTTTAGCTCCATTATATTTTTCTTAAGTGTTGGGTTAAGTTTTAGAAGGTTTGGGGCAGAACGAGTCTCCATTTTTATGTTTTAGGTTGATGCGCAACATCGGGTAGGTGAGGAGAGAGCGACACACCTTCACTTTTTGGGTATAAATTCTGCTACAAGTGGATATTGATGTGAGGCATGCATCATTGGAAAGAGGACTTCCAGAGCTTTGATTTTCATATAAAAACGACCAGATTCCGAGTTCGGATGACAAAGTTACACTTGTTTGAAGTTTCCAGTTTTTTCGCCACTCGCATAGGCGCGTTGGACGCGCACTTGTATCGCACTTGAGCGTGGTAGTCGGCGAGGGTTTTTTAAGTTACGGGTTTTGTGCTTTTTCTTATTTCCTTTTAACCCTTATTCCTTCACCTTCTCTCCAGGATGAAAAATCTTGACCTAGTGCTTGGATTTGTGAAGTATTGGACGATTTAGCTTGGTTTTCGACACCACACGCTGGTTTGGGAGATCGAGGGCCACGTTTTCACCGAGCCAAAATTTGGATTCGATGATTTCGAATGGGGTCTTTTTCGTATATTCTTGTTTGGATCGTCTTAAAAGGTAGGAATCAACCTACTCTCGAACTTTTCCTTCTATGTGTAAGGGTAATTTCAAGCTTTTGTACTTAGATATCACAAAAAGTAAGGTTTTGTAGCATATATTATATTTTTTGGGGTCCGAGCCTCGAGATTTGTGGAACCTTTTTACCGTTTCTTACTTATGTATGTGATTAGAAGCTTTGTGTCTTGTTAGATTTAAGATTTGGCTTTGTTTGCTTGGAATTAATTATTTGCGAGATTTTGTAGTTTTGTGCCTTTTTTGGCTTGGGATTTACAGAATGTAAAATAAGTTAGTTTTCTGTGATCAGCATTAGATTTGTGACGTTTTAGTACTTTTAGAATTTTTATAGCATATCGTGTGCTCAAATCCTGTACAACGGGTTATTTACAGATATTACGCTTTTTCGGGTATAAAGTCAATATTTCTAAAACGTTTTGGTTTTCCTAGCAAGGTAATGAGATTGTCGCATGCTTTAACTTGCATATTTTAGAATCGATTATTGGTATGAGATTCATGTACCATTTGTAGGCTTTGAAGTGAGATATTTGGATTTATGAATTTTTGGGTGAACTTTCACCTTATTAGCTTATGTTTAATATTTTAACAAAACTAAAATGTGCAATTCTAGGATATTATTTCTGGTGTATGTATCGACTAGATAAAGGCCTTGTTTATAGCTTTAGGATTTCATTGTTATCATTGCTACTTTGTTTAAAGCCTTGCTTTTCTTGTAGCTAGCTTTTATCGTGTGCTTTGATGGAGTCTGATTATGTAGTTTTGATGTAATGATTTATGGATTAAGTAAAGACTAGTTAAGATCTATGTTTACATGTTACGTTCTTAATACTATTTAGAACATTATTTTAATTATGATTTAAATACCTTGGTTACCTCCTTTAGGGAGTATGATGTTGATGTTGTTGGAGATTTGAGGTTAGAACGAATGGTTCTCCGAACATTGTTGAGAGTAGGCAACGGTATGCCTGGGACATTTTTGAGAAGGGGCAATGGTAAGCCCGGATTGATGGACTTGGGTGCGTGTGTTGTTGTGTTTTACATATATATCTTAAACCTACATATTTTTGGTGGCGTGAATTTCAAATGTGTGTAAAACATGGTATAGGACATGATTTATACGTCATTTGGGATGCACACCTACCTTGAGTGAGTACTTGACGCTTTTCTCGACCTTCTTCAGTCTGAGACGTGTATTGGCGTAGTACAATGACCATTCTTGTGCTTATTTGCTTGGGGGGCAGTCAGGAAAATTATGTGTGATACGTGTCATGTGATGGACAGGAGGTCAATGTGAGGTGTGACATTTATAAGCTATGGTATGGGACATAGCCTATATTCGTCACGAGAGACTTGGTATGGGACGTTTGTAAGCTATGGTATGAGACATTTGGTATGGGATGTTTGTCTCTTGTATTTATATGTGCTCATATCCTTTTTATTCCTTCTTTGAGTTATATGTAGCGTGAGCATCAAATGTGTATAAGACATGGTATGGGTCATGCCTTATACGTCATTTGTGGTGCACACTACCCTGGAGTATTACATGACGCCTTTCTCGATCTTCTTCTGCCTTAGACATGTATTTGCATAGTACAATGACCGTTCCTGTGCTTGTCTTCTTGGGGGACAATTATGACTATTATGTGCGATATGTGTCACGAAGTGGGAGGGAGGTCAATGCGAGGTGTGACGTTTATAAGCTATGGTATGGGACATAGCCAATATTCATCACGAGAGAAAACATATTTTTGCATATTATTATTTTTCTCAAGTTGTTTCTTGTATATCTATGTTCTTATATCTTTTCATCTTTCTTTGTGATGTAAGTATCAACTACTTTTTCTTAAATATGATATGTGATAACTTACTTTCTGTTATAGTTAAATTATATTTGCACAATCGCATGTCATCCTCATAAAGCATGTCTAGTTCATTATTAGTTTGTTTCCTACCAGCCAGTGTAGCTCACGTTATCTCTAACAACACAAGTGATCGTAAAAGGGACATAGCGGAATGAGGTTTGCAGCTTGTGGAAGATCTTTTTCTTTTGTAGTTAGATTTTGTAGCCATGTCTAGGGTTAAGCTGTTGGCACCTTTGTTTAGTGCTTGGCTTTTGTTATATATGTTCTAACGCATGTTTTGTAGGTCTCTCTCTTTAGTTTTATAATTTTTGTTTAAGTTTGTATCACTTATCCTTTTGGTATTGTGAAGCTCATTTATGTATTTATTAGTTTCTTGCATTCATTTATTACTAGTTGTGAGGTCAATGTGCCGGGAGGGGTTTTGGGTTTCACTTAGGTTGGTTTTAGTGCCCGGTGAGTATGTATGTGCGTTAGTTTTCCTTTTTGGCCTTAAAGACAAAATACAAGAATTTTGAGTTTTGGAACTCAACCTTCGCAGAAATACTCTTGAGGTACCGCGCTGAATGCGCGCTCGAGCGGGGTCCCCTGTTTCTGATTTTTCCGAAAATGTTTCATTTTTATTTAAACTTTGGGAGTTCGTTTGTTAGCTTTCAAGACATTTTTCACACACAGTATTATTAGCATTTTCTATATAAAATGGTCTCGATTGCTAAGGTTTTGTTTTGGTTTCAAGTGGCTTAAAACTTAAAGGTTTTCTTAAGTTTTTAATTAGTGGATTTTTGATTTCGGCTTTCTTTCGGGTTTCGGTTCAGATTTATGGGTTAGATTCTAGTTAACACGGGTCGGGGGATTAATAGTGGTATCAGAGCATGGTTCGAATACCTTATAACCGTGGGAGTAGTTAAACGATTCGAGAAGGTTGTTGCATGTTGCATTCATGTATTGGTTTGCTTGCTTGGGCTTTTGATTTGTTGAACTTATGCATGCTATGTGTTACGTGAGCATGGGGAGAAAACTTGAGGATGATATTTCTTGCTTCGGCGTCCAGTTAACTACTTTGGGAATCTGATTAGAAAGGCACCAAGCTAATGCTCATTCTAGTCAGAAGTCCAAACAAGTTGTTCGGATTGATTTATCATTCCAATGGTCCTATCCCGGTATGTGTGACTTGCTTTGGTTTAACTTATTGTTAGGTTTAGTATATTTTTTATCATCTCTTAGCTTTCGTATAGCACTATGGCATCACCGTGGGGTAGAGTTCAGGTTGACGAGCACGAAGAAGATTGGGGTCTATCTCAAGCTAGGCAGGATCTGGTGAGGGGCATGGATGTCTTACAAGAAGGCTTTGGTGGCTATACAGGAGTTGCTGGAGGTTGCAAGAGGATTGATAGAGGCACAAAGTCAAGGTGAGGACTTGTCAGTAGAGGCTCGTGGAGTCAGATGGTCAGGGGCACAACAGGAGAGTTTGGGTGCACGGGTTGAGGAGCGCTCGCGAAAGGGGTCTATGATTAGGAATTCAAGATCTTCACCACTGAGGACACGGAAACAGTCTTGGAATGCAGGAGGATCTGGATCACTATCTCCAGGGCATAGGGATCTTTAGTAGAAGACTTGTTATCATTGTCTGCAGGAGGGGCACATACGACGGGATTGTCCTCGTAGGGCTACGAGCCAGACTCAGACACGGACGAGGGTTCCACACTCTTGCTATACTTGCAGCCGAGTGTGTTATCATAGTCAGAGCTATTATCAACGACCAGATGTGCAGAGGTACATTTCTAGTAGGTTATACATGGGCCAGAGTCTTCACCAGTAACGAAGCATCTCATGCATTTATCGTATCTTCATCTTCTAGTGCGTTGGGTTGGAGGCGGATCTTTGGGTACGTTTTGTCCGCGTCTATACCTGTTGTGGTGTAGTGCTTTCATGATGAGTCCAAAAGGATGAGAGTTTTGAGTTATGGGTTACGTTTTGTTCCTTTAGTGGTGGATGTCTACATTTTTATTTATATTCCTACGTGTTTGGTTTTGCCCCGGGAGGTGAGCGATGTTTGAGTTAGATATCCTAAGTTGTTCTTTAACCTAGGATGCCTTGATTTCGTGGATGTTGTAATGAACTAGACATAGATTGCATGTGTAACGTCATTAGGAATGCTTTGGGTAGCCTTGGACCAGGTGATCACGGGCCGTTTCGGGTTTTAAGCTTTAATTCCAACCGGCGTTGGTTTGTTTTTCTAAGAAACTAGTTAAAAGTTTTTGAAGAATTAATGTTTATTGACGATTTGGGGTCCGATGATTGCGCCGTTTGTTTTGTTAGCTCCGTTCTATTTTCCTTAAGTGTTGGGTTAAGTTTGAGAAGGTTCGAGGTAGGAACGGGTCTCCGTTTTTAAATTTTAGGTTGATACGCAACAGCGGGCCGATGAGGAGAGACTAACACACCTTCACTATTTCAGGTATAACTTTTTCTACAAGAGGAATTATGATGTGAGGCTTCCACCATTGGAAAGAGGATTTTCGGGGCTTTGATTGCATATTAAAACGATCTATTTTCGATTTTGGATGATGAAGTTACGCTTGTTTAAGGATCTCGGAGTTTGGCCACTGGCATAGGCGCGCTGGAAGGGTGCTCGAGCGCGGTATGTTGGTCTTGTTTTATAAAGTTACAGGTTTTTTGATTTTTCTTATTTCCTTTCAACCCCTTTTCCTCCATCTTCTCTTTTGGATGAAAAACCTTGAACTAGGGCATTTGTGATGTTTTGGAGGATCTAGCTTGGATTCCAGCACCGTACGCGTGTTCAGGAGATTGAGGGCCACGTTTTCATCGAGCAAGAATTTGGATTCGATGTTTTCGACGGGCGTTTTTTTGTATATTCATGTTTGGATCGTCTTAGAATGTATGAATCAACCTACTATCGAACTTTTCTTGCTATATGTAAGGGTAATTTCATGTTTTTGTGCTTAGATATCCAAAAAGTAATGTTATGTTGCTTGTATTATATTTTTCGGGGTCCAAGCCTCGAGATTTGTGGACACTTTTTACCTTTTCTTGCGTATGTATGTGATTAGAAGCTTTGTGTCTTTTTAGATTTGAGATTTGGCTTCGTTTCCTTGCAATTGGTTATTTGTAAGATTTTCGAATTTTGTGCCTTTTTCGGACTTAAGATTTACGGAATGTAAAATAAGTTAGTTTTCTGTGATCAGTATTGAATTTGTGACTTATCTATATTTTTTGAATCTTTATAGCATGTCGTATTCTCAAAACATATATAATAGGTTATTTGCAGATATTATGGTTTTTCGGGTATAAAGTCAATATTTCTGAAATGTTTTTTGTTTTCCTAGTAAGGTAATGAGATTGTCACATGCTATAACTTGCAGCTATCAGAACTGATTATCGGTATGAGATTCATGTACAATTTGCAAACTTTGAAGTGAGATATTTGGGTTTATGGATTTTTGGTGGGACTTCCGCACCTTTGAGCTTGTGTTTAAATAAGTTTTTTAACGAAACGAAAACGTGCAATTCTAAGATATTATTTCCGGTATATGTATCGACTAGCTAAAGACCTTGTGCATAGCTTTATCCTTTCATGGTTATCATTGCTACTTTGTTTAAAGCCTTGCTTTTCTTGTAGCTAGCTTTTATCATGTCTTTTGATGGAGTCTGATTATATAGTTTTGATGTAATGAATTGTGGATTAAGTAAAGATTCGTTAAGATCTATGTCTACGTGTTACGTTCTTAGTACTATTTAGAACTTTGTTTCAATTATAATTTAAATACCTTGGTTACCTCCTTTAGGGAGTATGATGCTGATGTTGTTGGACTTTTGAAGTTAGAACGGTTGGTTCTGCGGACATTGTTGAGAATGGGCAACGGTAAGCCTGGGACATTGTTGAGAAGAGGCAATGGTAAGCCCGGATTAATGGACTTGGGTGCATTTGTTGTTTTGTTTTATGTATATATCTGAAACCTACATATTTTTCGGTGGCGTGAATTTCAAATGTGTGCAAAATATGGTATGAGACATGATTTATACGTCATTTGGGATGCACACCTGCCTTGAGTGAGTAGTTTACGCTTTTCTCAACATCCTCCAGTCTTAGACGTGTATTGGCATAGTATAGTGACCGTTCCTAAGCCTTTTTTGCTTGGGGTCAGTTAGAGCTATTATGCGTGATACGTGTCATGAGATGGGAAGGAGGTCAATGTGAGGTGTGGCGTTTATAAGCTATGGTATGGGACATAGCCTATATTCTTCACGAGAGATAAAATTAATTTTATGTACTATTATTTTTCTTTGAGTTTGTCTCTTGTATATAGATGTGCTCATATCCATTTTAATCTTTCTTTGAGTTATTTGTAGTGTGAGCTTCAAATGTGTATAAGTCATGGTATGTGACATACCTTATACGTCATTTGTGGTGCACACTTTCCTAGAGTGTTACATGATGCCTTTCTTGATCTTCTCCTATCTTAGACATGTATTTGGATGGTATAGTGATCGCTCATGTGCTTGTTTTCTTGGGCGATAGTCAGGACTATTATTTGCGATATGTGTCACAAGGTGGGAGGGAGGTCAATGGGAGGTGTGGCGTTTATAAGCTATGGTACGTGACATAACCTACATTCGTCATGAGAGAAAAACTATTTTCGTGTATTCTATGTGCTTATATCTTTTTTGTCTTGTTTTATGATATATGTATCAACTGCTTTTCCTTAAATATGATATACGATAACTTACTTTCTATTATAGTTAAATTCTATTTGCACAATTGCTTGTCATCCTCATAAATCATGTCTAGTTCGTTATTAGTTTGTTTTCTACGAGCCAGTATGGCTCACGTTGTCTCTAACAACGCAGGTGATCGCAGCAAGGACATAGCGGAATGAGGTTTGGAGCTTGCGGAAGATCTTTTTCTTTTATAGTTAGATTTTGTAGACATGTTTAGGCTTAGGTTGTTGACACCTTTGTTTAGTGCTTGGGTTTTGTTATATTTGTTCTAACGCTTGCTTTACAGGTCTCTCGCTTTAGTTTTATAGTTTGTGTTAAGTTTTGTATCGCTTTGCCTTTCGGCCTTGTAAACCTCGTTTATGTATTTATTAGTTTCTTGCATTCATTTATTTATTGTTGTGGGACTGATGTGCCGGGAGGGGTTTTGGGTTTTTCTTGGGTTGGTTCAGCCCAACACGAGTCGTTACCTCAAGATCAGGCCTCATCGAACAACTCCACCGGGGTAAGAGACATTGACAAGTCCAAACTGTGGGCAATCTGAATTGATGGCTCATCTAGGAAAGGAGCCGGGGGGTAGGCTTGACCTTTACTTCCCTCTATAGAGATCAACTAAGGCATGTCACCAGATTTGATTATCAGGTCACAAACAATGAGGCCGAATATGCGACCATCATCTGGGTGCTTCAGATAGCCCAGCTATATGGTGCAGTGCAAGTCTCAATAAGTACTGATTCAAAGTTAATAACCCAGTAGGTCAACGGTCGATACAAAGGGAAGAATGATGTCCTAAGGGAGAACAGGTCAGCTGTTGAGCAGTTGGTCTTAGGATTTGAATTGGCCAAAGTAATGCGGATCACCAGGGTAGAAAATGGGGAGGTTGATCAGTTAGCTCGGCATGCATTAAGCAATGCAGAACCCTCGATAGAGGGATTGTTTTTTGACATTGCCACCCACAGTGTTATAAACTTGGCCTTGAAAGCCCTACCACCCATAGCCTCGGAAGGATTAACTGGGCAATCCCCATTGTCAACATTCTCCGGGTAGAGGAGCACCCTGAGGATAAGACAGAAGCCAGAAGGCTCAAGTTTAAGGCAGCCAGGTATTTTTTGGTCGGAGACATTCTCTATAGAAAGGGGATGTCCCTCCCCTATCTGCGTTTCCTGGATGATCAAGAAGCCCAATGTGTCACGAGGGAGATGCATGAAGGGTTATGCGGGAACCACTCAAGATACAGATCG
>JAULLE010105902.1:0-13047 GCA_035668155.1 Sarracenia purpurea
CCCCCCCTCCTCCTCTAGGTTCCCTCTTAGTGGACCAACAACTTTAGCATAAAATTTACCGAGATTAAATTTATCATTTAACACATAATACTTACATCCAAAAACATTAAAATAAGCAATGTTGGGTTTGTGTCTCATCCACAATTCATAAGGAGTCTTTTTCAAATATTTTCTAATTATCACTCTATTCATAACATAACAAGAAGTACTAATGGCTTCAGCCCAAAAATATTATGGCAACTTATGTTCATTAAGTATGATTCTAGCCATTTCTTATAGAGATCTATTTTTACGTTCTACTACACCGTTTTGTTGAGGGGTCCTAGGTGCATAGAAGTTGTGTGTAATGCCGTGTTCATCACAAAACTTTTCTATGTCTTCATTTTCGAACTCTCTACCATGATCATTCCAAATACTTGATATGGCATAACCCTTTTCATTTTGAATCCTACGACATAGTTTGGCAAAGTGTGTGTGCCTCATTTTTGTGAGTAAGGAATAATACTCATGTAAATCTACTATAGTCATCTACAATTACAAATGCATACAACTTGTCTCCTAGACTTGCCACACGATTTGGACCAAAAAGATCCATGTGAAGTAGTTGCAATGGCTTCGAAATTGAAATATACTTTTTCTTTTTAAAGGAGGTTTTCTTTTGTTTACCCAATTGACATGCATCGCAAATTTTATTTTTTGTAAAGTTTGATTTTGGTAGGCCTTTAACTAAATTGTTTTTAGAAAGTTTAGAAATCAAGTTCATGCTAGCATGTCCTAATCTTCTATGTCATAGCCAACTTTCTTCTTCATGAGCTATAAAACATTTTACATTTTGTTGTGACAAGTCATCTAGGCTAATGGTGTACTCATTTTGATTCCTATGAGCTATAAAAGCAACATGTTCATCATGCATGACAACACACTTATTTGCAACAAAAGAAACATGGTAATCACTATCACATAATTGGCTAATGCTAAGCAAGTTGTGTTTCAAACCATCTACTTATAAAACATTTTTAATACAAACGGAAGAGTGGTTACCTATGTTGTCAACTCCAATTACCTTGCCTTTTGTGTTGTCCCTAAAAGTGACGTATCCTTCATCTTTAGGCTTCAAGCAGGAGAAGAAATTTGCATTTCCTGTCATATGCCTAGAGCAGCCACTATCCAAGAACCATCTATCCTTGGTAGTATCCACCTACAAAGAAGTTGGGTAAAACCTATGTTGGTACCCATTTTATCTTGGGTCCATAAAGGTTAGTATAATAGTTCATATGTTGTGCATATGGATGCATATAAGTGAACTATGAATCAACAATTCTATGTGCAGTGGGAGAAACTCTGTGAGGTAGTTTAATGTTAAACTACCGAGAGCAAGCAAGAGCTCTATATGGTTTTGTGTTGACATGTTTTTGCCTTTTAGGAATTTTGGGTGGAGAATCACCCTTTCTCACCCATACCTTTTTAGTTGGTTTATTTCCATTTAGTCTAGAATTACATGAATGAATAGCATGTCCATTTTTACCACAAAAATCACATTTTAATGTTTTGGGTAGTAAGGCTTTCACAAATGAGTTCTTTAAAACAATATTGTTTTCATGTGGGTTAAAACCCAAGCCTTCTTCATTAAAAGTGCACCTAGTTTCAATAATCACATCTAATTTTTTCTCTCATTGAATAAACTTAATTATGATTTTGGTTAAATCATCAATTTTTTTACTTTAGCAAAATATTTTCATTTTCAAAAGCATTTTTAGCTTTGCTGCCATGCGTTTCACTTTCATTTTCTAAAACTTTTATTTTTAAATTCAATTATGTGATTTTCTTCTTAAAAGACATGTTTTTCATTTTCAATTCTTTAATGACTCTTAGAAAATCCATAAGAGCTTTTTGAAGTTCCTTATTTGATGGAGCCTCATCATCACTATCATTATCACTAAAATGAGAAATTGTTACCTTATTGTCATTAGCCATGAGGCATAGGTTGACCACTTCATTTTCACTTGATTCCTCTTCTTCTTCACTGGAATCCAAATCATCCCAAATGGCTTTCATCACCTTCTTAGGATATTTCGTCCTCTCCTTTTCCTTCTTCTCCTTTTTCAATAGCGGGCATTCAGGTCTGATATGCCCTGGCTTGTGACAATTGTAGCATGTAAGCTCATCCTTCTTATCATTCAAATTTGGGTCTCTACTTGATTGACCCTTGTTTCGAGTGAGCTTCTTTCTTCCAAAACTCTTCTTGTTCTTCTAGAATCTTGCTACTCTCCTTGTGATGAGGGCAAGGTCTTCATCATCATCATCTTCACTTTCTTCTTCTTCAGAGATTGCAATGGATTTGAAAGCCACTGTCTTCTTTGGCTTTGAGTCTTCATCATCATTCAATGTGAACTCATGGGTTAAGAGTGAACCCAGAAGCTCATCAAGTCCAAGGGTGATGAGATCATTGGCTTCTTCTATGGCAATCACTTTGCATCTCCAATCATTGGGCATAGATCTTAAAATCTTCCTGACAAGCTCAACATTTGGAAAAACTCTATCAAGAAACTTCAAATTGTTAATGATAAGGTTAAATCTTGTAAACATGTCAAATATGTTTTCATTTTCAAGCATTTTGAAAAGTTCGTAATCTCTAATAAGCATGTCAATATTTTTATCCTTTACTTGGTCAGTTCCTTCATGGGCAACTTGAAGTTTATCCCATACTTCCTTAGCATTGTCACACCCTTGAATTCGATTGAATTCATCGGGTCCCAATACACAGTGGAGAATATTCATAACTTTAGCATTTACTTGCAATTTTCTCCAATCATCTACTATGTAATCCTTTTCTTCTTTGGGAGTGGAAGCACCATCTTGGGTGGTGGTAGATGTGAGAAGTTCCTTTACAATGACCCTCCATACAGCCATACCATGGAACTGAATGAAATATGTCATCCTAGTCTTCAAATAGGTATAGTTGGTTCCATTAAACAATTGAGGTATGTGGGCTGATTGGCCCTCTGACAGAAGTTGGTCTGGTTTTCTATGGATTTTTAACTACATGTGGTTAAGCATAAAATCAGTAGCACTTGCTCTGATACCAATTGTTGTCCCAAATATCAACCCAAAGAGGGGGTGAATGGGTTGATCAACAAACTTTTTAAACTATTTCTAATTTTCTTTTAAATCTAAGCTAGGTACAAAGAATAATAAATGAAAACAGAGTACACAAAAGTAAGGGAGTTTAACGGAAGAGATGATACAATCAGATTTATAGTGACTCGGTCTACCTTGACCTACGTCCACTCCCCAAGCACCTTGGGAATTTTAATCCACTATTTTGATTCTCCGATGGACAAATCGAAGCCTTGTAAAACTGAATTTCTTCAGTGGGTGAATCGTAACCACCTTTTTCTACAGGCAAAGCGAAGCCAAAATATGAAAATACAGAAGTTATGAATAAGTTCTCCTTTATGAGAAGATTACAACAATGAATATCTCACTACAATTTTTCACTCACTCTCAGAAGATGTACAATAAAAATGAGAGAATGTGAAATAAATGAGAAGTAAATAAGCTGGTGAGTCTCTCAAAAATAGTAGGTGAGTGTATATTGAATGCTCTGTAAGTTAGCTCAATGGAACAGTAGAGATCATAAATTTCCAGTAGTTCATCTTCAAACATTAATCATTATATAGGTCTTGAAGATTTGGAGTCATTGTGAGCATTAAATGGAGTAATTAATGTTGAGAAAATAGCCATTGGAGTCTTCAGCAATTTGAATTCTATGCTCTGGATCCGAATCATGTACCTATGGATTCGATTCATGTAGCTAGTTTATAGCCGACATACGAATGATCAAACTGAGAATCGAATCATGTCTTCATTTTGATAATTGGATTCGAATCATGAAAGTTGAGGATCAAATCATGTCTTTAAATTTAGCCTTTGATTCGAATCAGAAATGTATAGGATCGAATCATATCTTCAATTTCAATACTGTGATTCGGTTAATGGAATTGAAGGATCGAATCGTGTTGGACTAAAATTGGTTATTCGAATCATGTAACCCAGGGGTCGAATCATGTCTTCATTTTTATGTACTGATTCGAATCGGCAACTTAGAGGATCGAATCAAGGTGTTTAAAATTGGGGTTTGATTCCAATCAGGAAAAACAAGGATCGAATCAAGGTTGGGTTAGGGATTCGAATCACTCTTCATAACTTTAACCTTTTTGCATCTGCAGTAGGCTCAATGAAATTTGATAAACTTGATCTTCATATTTTTTAATTTTTAGAGCCCTTAAGTTCTGAAAATAGCTTACTAAAACATATTCAAATATTAGTAACGACCAAATCAATTAGTTGTTATATTCAAAATCAAAGTGGAGTTTGATTGAATAACCCTTGGGCTAACAAAAGAAAATTTAATTCTTATGCATCTTGCAAGATTCCTTCCATACCTCCTAGTATTTAATGCTTCTTTGATATGTATGCTTTTTGTATTTCCTTTTCTCTTTCCTTTTTACCATGACAAAGAGGAAGAAATAGTGATTGATTTACATATTTTATGCTTTGCATTTCTCTAAGAGAGAAGTAGTGATCAATTTGGGAGAAGGGTCTAGCCACCTTTTATAACTGTTAATTTGGACAAAAATCCAAATTTGACTTTTCTTGCTTTTAGGGGAGATTGTTAACACCTTTTATAAATATAAATTTGGACAAAAGTCCAAATTTGACTTTGCTTGCTTTTAGAGGGAGATTGTTAGCACATTTTATAATTGTTAATTTGGACAAAAGTCCAAATTTAACTTTGCTTGCTTTAAGAGGGAGATTGTTAGCACATTTTATAAATGTTGATTTGCACAAAAGTCCAAATTTGACTTTGCTTACTTGTTGAAATATGATTTTCATGTCATTGCATATCTTCCTACATTTAATTCATAGAGCTCACATTTAAAATCGATATCTTAGACCTTAATTTCCATATTTTTTTTATCTCCTTACAAATCAATGATTATCATGTCAAAGATTGGGAGATTGTTAGTTGATTCCATCATCTATGATTGAGTTATGAAAACCTCTGGATAGGTATCCTACATCTGAACTTGAATTCGGGACCGCTATTCGAAATCTTAGTGAAACACTGGATTTATTATCTCATGTCTGCTTTCGAGGGGAATAGATTTTTTTTTTTACTTCACAAATAGGCATGCTGGATCATGCATCTATTTATATGGAGAGAGATGGAAAAGTGGTTTTATCGTCTTAAAATCGAAATAATATTCATTATATGAAGTGATTCTTTCGGACATTCATCGAAAGGAGGTACTTGTTTCGAATTTGACCAATTAGACTTGAGTAAGCTAAAAAAGACATACAACCTTGGCAAGAATGGCAGTCCGTAGAATATATGACCCATGCTCCTTTAGGTTCTTTAAATTCTGTGGGGTGGTGTAGCTATCGAGATCAATGCAGTCAATTATCTCGTAGTTCCTACTGGGTGGAGATGATGGGGTTGGTCCATAGATTTTCCTTCCTTTTGCCGCATTTCGCTCAAAATCGTGGTGTAACATGTATTCTCCCATGTTCCGGTCATGGAATATATGAAATAATTCAAAAAATGGATTTTTGTTCATTCAATCAAGCCTTAATTTGGTTTTGACAGTAATAATACATTGATTTTTTGTTACTAATATTTGCTTGCGCTTGAGAAAGTCATTTTCAGGATAATACCTTGAAGCTCAGCAAAAAATCAAGAGAAGTCTTTGAGAAGATGTTGAAAATCATAAAGACTGGTGTATAGAAGCTCTAAAGATTATAAAGCTAAGGGAAGATCCCTACAATGCTTCAGTTGATAGATGCATATTGAGAATCCATGCAAGTGCAGTTGAAGAACATCTTAATGGCCACCTAGAATAGATGTAAGAACAATGAGGTTGGTTTCTCTAAGGATGACTGTGACTCGCTTTGCAGCATTGAGCAATCCTCTAAGAAGGATCACAGAAACCAAGGATTCATTGGAGAGAAAGAAAGATTGAAGTTCTTGAAGATAATGAGGACTTAGAAGATGGATGATATTGAAGCCTATGTAGATTCAAGAAGAACTGGAGTTCATAAGTCAAAAGACCCAAGAAAGACAAGCAACAAGGAAAGGGTCATAAGGAAGAAGAGGTCAACACCAATAAGAAGAAGTGTTGACACCTTAGTAGATCAAGACCAAGTGTCGACACCAAGGTAGACACTGTCGACACTAGTGGCTCGCCTATTTAGATCTTGAAGCTAAGGAGAAAGTGTCGACACCCACGAGAAGTTGAGTCGACACCTAGAGCTCCCAGAACCAGAAATCATTTGGGTCGACACCTTGATGATAAGTGTTGACACAAAGAAGAGAAAATGTCAACACCTTTAAGATCAGAGTCGACACCTTCATGCCCTAGCCAGTATGTGTCGACACCCTTAACCATTTATGTCGACACCTGCGCGAGAAATTCAAATCCTGAACCTTCCAACGTTTGGATTTCAGAGTATTAAATGCTCCCAACAGTTAGTAAATCTTCTCAAATGGCTCTATTCTTCCAACAACAATTTAAGGAGTAAATATTGAAGTTTAAAGTGCTGGAGGAGTGAATACTCAATCATCATCTTCACCAAAATCAGGAGCATCAAACTTAAAGTCCACTTACTGCCCTTCTCCACTTTCAGAGATTAATTATTCTCTCATTCATTGTTCTCTCATTTATTATAAATCATTTATTGAGAGAGAGAGAGAGAATATTGTAGTGAGCTTCATATTGTAAAATCGTCTCACTAAGGAGAAACAATCACATCTGGTGGTACTCTACTAGAGGTTGCTCATGCTACAACTCTCAATTTGAGCAAGGTTCCTCATGTAACTCCACAAAGAGACAGTTGCTTCTGCAACAACATTGATTGAGCTGGGTTTTGATTCACCAACTTAAGCAATCCGATAGAGGTTCCGCTTCACCCACTTCAAGAAGAATAGATTACTATTGGCCTACAACAATAATATGTTTCAATTTGCCTGTAAAAATAGTAGGTTAGGCATCACCTGCGAGAAGGTCGTTGTATTATGGTTCTGATTCAACCGAAGAATCTCATAGTGAATTCCCAAGACTCTTAGGGAGTGGGCATAGGTTAAGCTTGGACCGAACCATTATTAATTATTTGTGTCTCTCTCTCTCTCTCTCTCTCCCTTATCACTTTAATTTCTGCACTTAATTTTTGTTTATTTTCGCTGCACATTATTAGATTTTTAAACTGTTGAAAAAGTGATTAAATTTTTCATCAACCCATTCACCCCCCCCCCCCTATGGGTTGATCCTCCTAGGGCTAACATAGCTGTTTTAGAGATCCAAAGTATGTAAGGAAAGTGTTCAATGATGGAAAGGTGAGAAGGCATGCAGAAACCAAAAGTGAATGAAAATCAGAAAAGTAATCGTTGAAGGTGGGAAGAGTAAGTACTTGAGATCTCTCCACGTGTCGACCTGTAAATCGTCATGAATCACACCCAAGGAGTGCACCTTAATGGCCTTGAATGCCTGCATTGATGGGACAATTATAAGAACCAATGGTAGCAATGGTTAGAGTTTTAACTGGCATTCCTGAGGGCAGGTGACCGAGAGCCTCTCGAAATGGGGAACAAGTGATATACCATGACCAAGCAGTAATAGGACAAGTGAGCATGCCAAGCACTTGGGATCCCGATCGAGGGTATAACCTAGCACGATTGATCGAAGAGTGCTTAGCATTGTTGAGCACTCACAACCTGGATTCCCGAGAACACCGTAACAAACTTTAAGGATCATAGGTTCCGGCATCATTCTTGGGATAGTCACTTATCTAGGCATAATCCAAGGGATACACCCCCATCTTATACCTAAGCCTTATATAATCCACATGTGAACATAATCAAAGGTATGCAAATTTGTGATTTCTATATTACAATTAATCAAATTATTCTACTATTCACTAATTTCAGCATCGTAGTAGGTTAGGACGACAGCTCACCAATGTCAAGTTTATCCTAACCTTTTAGCGCTATTTGATTAAGAAAAGAATATCATCCCCAATCACTTGGAAAGCTCATTCGATGCTTAAATTAGAATCTTGTAAGGAAGAAAGAACAACAGCATAGAAAAATGAGTCTAACTAGTAAAGAAAGAATGTTTGTACTTTAATAGGAAAGGTGTGGCTTTGATTATAGTGAGCTAAGATTGAGTCTAAGTAGGACTCTTGCCAAAATGGATACGATCTCCCTCTTTTCTCGAATTAATTATGGAGGTCTTTAAAGATTTGGAATCTTAATCTTATTAAATTTACTTGTTTTCTCTATATTCTAATTGTCTTGGGTGAATTTTTAAGATCTTCATCAAGATTAGTAGAAATCTACCAAGCAAGTTTGAGTAGCCTTATTTTGGTTTAGGTCGAACTCGATCAATTTATGGGCTTCGTTTCAATCTAGTTTAGGTTTGATCATTTTTAGGTCCGACTTTATATTTTGGGGTCAATCATTTTAGGTCTAGCCCATCTTGAAATTTGTGGTATAGCTAAGATAGTTGTGATATTTGACAAACTAATAGATTATATATTGTAGTGTTGTAGTAAGAACTGTGATTCATTGGTAAAGATTACAAATTTTAATTCAAATAGAAAAAAAAATTATAAATCATAAGACATGATTGTTTGGAAGCTATTCTTAATAGATTTCACACACCCATCACTGTTGCCGAAGGCAAAACAATCCCTAAACTTGAAAATCTCCACACTGATAGTGATTTGAGATTATTGCAGATTAATGCTAAAACCATGAACTTTTTACATTGTGCTCTAGGCCCTGGTGAATTTAATCGAATTCAGGACTACGAGAATACTAAACAAGTATAGGACATGCTACAAGTTGCACACGAAGGTACTAATAAAGTAAAAGATAAAAAGATTAATATTTTGATGAGAGATTATGAATTATTTAAAATGCATTCTTATGAAAATATATCTGATATAGTTTCTAGATTTAATATTATTACTAACAATCTTAAATCTCTTGGAAAAAGTTTTCCTATTGTTGAACTTGTTAGAAAAATTTGAGATCTTTGTCAAAGAAGTGGAGACCGAAGGTCACAGCCATAGAGGAAGCTAAGGACCTAACAACTCTCATCTTTGATCAGCTTCTAGGTTCTCTTCTAACCTATGAGTACACCTTGCAGGATGAAGGAGAATAAGTGAAAGAAAAGAAAAGAGCATTAGCCTTAAAATCTATTAAGGTTTCTGATGAAGAAAAAGAGCAAACCGAAAGTAAAGAAGATGATCAAGAACTTTCTCTCCTCTCCAAAAGAATTGCAAGAATCTTGAGGGAGAAAAGAGAAAGAAAGAAAAGATTTCAAAGAAAATCCAGCTCCAACTCGAAGAATAAGGAAGCTGAAATCATTTGCTACAACTGCCGAAAGCCTGGACATGTCAAACCCGACTGTCCCTTGCTCAAGAAAAATAAAAAAGAAAATCTAAAGAGAACAATGAAGGCTGACTCTAGTGGAGAAGAAGGAGACTCCACCGACAGTGAAGCTTCAAATCAATGCCTCATGACATTCGGTAATGAGGTAACCTATTTTTTTCATAGTGATAATGATAGTGAGGATGATACTCTCACAAATGATGAGCTTCAAGAAGCTCTTGAGAGTACTTTAAAAGTAATCAAAGAGTTTAAATTGAAAAATAAGTCATTTGAAAAAGAAATCACTTCTCTAAATTCAAAAATTAATATTTTAGGAAATGAAAAAGAAAATCATATTTGCAAGGTCTCAACCACTTTTGAAAATGAAAATATTGTGTTAAAACAAAAGGTTAAGGACTTAACCAAAATCATAACTAGATTTACTCAAGGAGAGAAAAATCTAGGCATGATTATTGGAACAAAATGCACCTTCAAAAAGAAGGGTTTAGGCTTCAATCCTAATGATAGCAAGTCTGTTCACAAAAACAGTTTTGAGAAAGCCCCATTGCCTAAAACTATAAACTGTGATTTCTATGGTCAAAAGGGACATAAAATTTAATTTTGTGCTCTTAGAATAAAAGAAAATAAACCTGCCAAAAAGGTATGGATTAGGAAATGTGATCCTCCACCCAAAGTTGCCAAGACTCCAAATAGGAGACCTAAAAATGTTAGTCAATCCAAATGGAAAGCCTACCAAAAATCACATGCACCAAACCTTTATAGATATGCAGGTTCTTATATGCAAAATATGATTATTGATGCTAATCCCCAAGGACCCAATGTGAGATAGGTACCTGGATACTATGCATATGATTATTTTGCAGGAAGAAACCAACAAGAAAGATGGCTAAGGAACATGAATGGAAAAGCCAAGCTCTTCGCATACTAAAAGCGCAATAATGGTAACCTTGTCACTCTCAAGTGACATCCTTGAGGTAACATGGTAATTTTTGAGATGAACACTTCAGGTAATATCTCATCTATTTTCTCTCTGAATGAGAATAACCTGCCTTTTAAGTGATCAATTTGATGATTTATATGTCATATTAATCATGTTTCCATATTAAGTGTCGACCCCTTCACCTCTAAGTGTTGACACCCTCATGTACTTTGCCTTTATATATGATGTATCTTATAAGTTTGTGTCGACCCCATTATCCTTAGTGTTGACCCAAACAATCCATGTGTCGACCCCTTTCTTTCAAGTGTCGACACCTCTGTCTGTATTAATTGGTTGTGTCGACCATGTTATCTCAATGTCGACCCCTCCTCTATATGTGTCGACATCTTTAGCCCCTTGAGGAGAGAGAAAAACCGCAATAGTTTTGTGTAGACCCCTTGAGTTAAAAGTGTCAACACTTCCTACTAGTTTTTTGTGTCGACACCCTATGACCTAGTGTCAACCCATTTTGCTCCTCCTTTATATAGCATATATTTTGATGCTATCTTAAGTATCAGACCTGTATTATCATCTCACATACAACTTTCATTGCAAATCTCAGTGAGCTTCAAGCTATGTGCTTCATGATATATTATTTAGCCAAAAAGGTTTCAATCAAGGCTACTACATGATTTTATCTTTATGCCATATACTCTATATGAAATCTTCTCATGTATGCTAAATGTTTTAAAAGACATTTTTATATTTAAACCTTATAGAAGATATATTCATTTATTTAATAGATATATATTGAAAATTCCTAAAGTGCATGACGACCAATAATCAAATTAATTTTTGTAGACCCGCTTTGGTTTAGAATTTCTCTCAAACATATATACACTATTTCAATACATATCTTACCTGATAAAGGAGAAGGCCCCTTAATTAAGAATGCATGCTTGACTGGTCTAGGAAGAAAAATAAAATTATTTGCTCTTATCTTGAATTTCCTATTATTTTTAAAAGTATAAAAAACCCTCAATATTAACATGCATATCTTTAGGAGGAGATAATATGATAAGGGGAAATATAAATTTTATTCTGGGCCAACAATTGCTTTTTTTTATGCCTTTTCATAACAATCTTTGATTTAACAAGATAATATTAAAATTCTTTGCTATATATGCTTCGCATATATTCTATGACAAAGGGAAGAACACAATGAAAAATGTTTTTGCCGGTTGGTAGTATGCCGAATCGTTTATTCGTTAATCACGTGGGCACTAAGTTTATTTTATTTAATTTACCATGATCTACTACTAACTGAGTAGATATATAGCTGCAAGTCTAGGGTAGATCCCACGAAGAAAAAAAGTTATTTTGTTATGAATTTTGTTTAAATTATTTAATCTAAAAGGGAGTAAATCTTGGATTTGAAAAATTGGTTTTTAGCAGTAAAAATTAATAAATTATTAACAAGGAATTAATTAAATAATGAGATAGGTTCCACCTCAGGTTTAAAATCTACCGCTACTTGGTATTCTAGTTTCGATATAATTCCTATTTTATCTAGCTTTGAATCTGATTAGATCCTATCATGACAAGACCGGTATGGATATATAAGAAAGATAGATTTCAATTTCAACATGACATATCCTATCCGGAGCATAGAATATCTCAGGTTCTACTTTCAAAATCTCGAATCACAAATACGACATAGTCTATCCAAGATTCTAGCACGGCCCGTCCGGAGCATGACCCATCTTATCCATGGCATAGGTTATCTCAAATTTGTGTATTCGAACAGTTAAAACAGTTATACAATACTCATTTAATGCAATCACAGAAAGCTTAAACGAGAATTATATTAATTAGAAAATATCCACATGAGGGTTTCAAGAATATTGTTGCATAACAATCTGATTACAAAGCATAAACAAAATAAGTAATTAATCTACTCCTATGTTACCAAGTTGGGCTTCATCGGCACCCGAGGAAGAGGTAGGGACTAAGCCACTCATGGTCGGGTAGGAGTCCATCATCAAGTTGATGTCGATCCTCATCGGCAGCTCCTCGACGAGGCTCAGACCTTCCAGAGGTGACTTGGTCGGGGGCCAAATGATGAGAGAACTATGAAAGAACTGATTTCAGAATTGAGAGACAATTTGGAGAGACCTATAGGGACCTATTTATAGTGTTCTCGTAGCCTCAAATTTAGTAACTCTGGCACGGAGTGTCCGGATGGTTTTGCCTCGGCGTCCGGATGGGATTTACGTGGAGGCCACGTCAGTTTCCTATTTCGAAGCGTCGGGACAGTCGGCTAGTAGCGTGAGGACGGAACTTGCTTGGGCTCCACGGTTGATTGTGTCGGGACGATCGATCTGGGTGTTATGATGGTTTGGGCGTCGGGACGATGGATGGATGACGTATGGATGGTTTGGGCTACTCTTGTTGGTCTTCATTTGGTTGTGTCGAATTTGCTGTTAAAGTGGCTATTTTATTGTTGTTTTGCGTTACTCCTCAAATTCTTGTCTTGTATACAAAAAATAAATATTAGATAACATATCGAGGCTAACCTGGTGTAAATTAACGGGTCCAAATCGTCACTTTTGAGTGCCGATCACACCCCCCAACTTACACTTTGCTAGTCCTCGAGCAAAGCATAAATAAAACA
>JAULLE010107004.1:0-11653 GCA_035668155.1 Sarracenia purpurea
GAAATTTCTAAAAATTTCAAGAGTTAGAATATTTTCTAACATTTTCATAAATTTTCTTAAAATGGGAAAAGTGTTCTCATTCTCTAAAATCAATGTTTTAAAGGGATAAGCATTTGGCTAGAGACCCGGTTATCGGATGTTTTTTTTTTGTTTAGTATTTGTTTTAGATCAGGACGTTACACCTCAAGCCCCAAGCTCTGAGGAAATTGTTTTTAAAGTGTTAAAGGACTTACACATTAAGACTCAACTTTTACGTTCTCATTCTCAGTTCATATTCATGTTAGAAACCGATGTCGAGCAGATAGCTGCATCACTTAAACACTAAGAGGATGCAAAACTGCCTAGTCAACCTGTCACAAACCCGAAAAAAGTACATAGTAGATAGCATCCTAAGTAGCAGTGGTTTTCATCATGAGAAATCTCAGGTTGTTATGAGAATTAGGAATGGCCTAGAGTTAGAAACGCGCCCACCTCAACCAAACCAATGGATCGCTGGAGCCGTCTGATGACTCCGAGACCCATCAACCAATTCCCACTCTGACAGCATCTGACTCTATACAACCCCCACTGACTGATCCATTAGAGGAGTCACTGATGACCCCTCCCACCCAACCATAGGACCCAAGGGCACCATCTCGAACATGCCTTAATGAGCCAGCGTCAATACTAAATAAAGAGACTCCAATGAACGATGTGCTTGAACTTTTCAATCAAGTGAAAATTAATTTACACATTCTTGGCACAATTAAACAAGTACCCTCTTATGCTATGTTCTTAAAAGACTTATGCACTCAAAAGCGTAGAAAAAAAATGTCCCCAAGAAAGTGACCATAACCGAGCACGTTAATTCTATCCTCAGCTACAACATGGTCCTGAAGTTGGAAGACCCAAGGCTTAACCTACTATCTCGTGTGTCATAAGGTGGTGTTTCTAGTCATTTATATTGATGAAATTCTCCTAATTGGAAATGATGTGGGGTTATTATCTTCGGTAAATTTATGGTTGTTAAGTAAATTTGACATGAAGGACTTGGGAGAAGCGGGCTAAATCCTCATGATCAAGCTCGAGTGACATCAATCACGAAGGATAATAGGCTTATCCCAAGCCTAATATATTGACTTGATTATTGCTCGATTTGGCATGAAAAATTCTAAGAAATGATTTCTTCTTTCCAAACATAGAATTACTTTATCTAGGGATCAGTGTCCCATGATAGCTCAGGAAGGCTCATGTATGTCATGCTCTACACTTGACTAGATATTTGTTGCGTCGTTGGCATGGTCAGCAAGTATCAGTTTAATCCAGGAGAAGGGCATTAGACAGTGGTCAAGAATATACTCAAGTAGTTAAAAAGGATTAGGGAGTATACGTTGTTGTACTAGGATGATAGTCTTACACCCCTAGGGTATATAAATTCGGATTTGTAGGCAGATAGAGATTCTATGAGGCCCACCTCAACCTATGTGTTTTCCTTGGGATGAGGAGCCATCCATTGGAGGAGTATGAAGGAGTCATGCATTGATGACTCTACCATGGAAGCCGAATATGTTGCAGCATCTGATGCAGCAAAGCGGGCAATTTGGCTAAAGATCTTCCTATTGGACTTTGATGTCATACCCTCGGTGCAATTGCCTATTCGCTACAACAAAATACACTTTCAACGACACAAACAAAGATTTCATCAAAAGCCTAATTGGGTCGGTAAAAGATCTTTGGCAATGAAAAATAGTGCATCACCAATCCGTCGACAAAAGTGTGTCAAAAAAGGTTTTGCCAATGCGCACCTCATGCATCGGCAAAAGTGATAGATTTGTCGACATAATTGTGCGTCACTAATCCATTGCGTTGGCAAAAGTAATAGATTTTGCCACATAATTGTGCGTCACCAATAAGTTAAAAACTGTATCGACAATACAAAGTACGTCGGTAAAATAACATAAAAATTGGGTAGATTTTGCACTTTTACCAATGTCACAGTTGTCAAAAAAAGTAATTATAATATTTTGTTGACACAAATAAATGTGTCGTTAATGGCAAACTTTTTTCGACACTTTTATTCATTGCCAAATATTTATTTGTTGTTTTCACAATTTTTTTTATTTTTTTATTTTCTATTTGGCTAAAATATAACATAGATTTTTCTATAATATATCATTCTACCTCATTAAAAAAATAATAAACATATATAATATGTAAATTCATTTCACATATAGTTTATTCAAATCAACATAAAATTTATATATCTAAATTTGGAAAATAATCATCAATAATGAATAACTCCAAAATACAAAAATAATCTTCAATCCCAAAATACATGTAGTGACCAAAAAGTTATAAAATGTTGAAATGCATTTCAAAACCAATCCATCACAACATTGTATCCAAAAATACACACTAGCTAATTATTCTACTATCCAAAAAATACTTCAATCGAGAAGTTCTTTGAAATTCCACCTTTAATTTAGCCAAGGAAAGTGGTGTCATGCCCTCCACAAAATGTGTCATCCTCACGTTCGCTATTTGGAACTAAACCAGAAATACTAGCTGGATCAACGCCTGGTTTTACTACCAACAGTTGTAGAATACTATGAAATGTTTCCACTTGCTTTCGCAAAGCAATCACCTCTAGTTCAAGCTCCTCAACCTCTGTGGAGAATGAGTCGCTACAAAAGTTGAACTAAATGTTTTGTTGTTCATGGATTTTTGTTGCATATTATCAGATAAGAATAGATCGATTGAACCAAAAAAATAAAACAGCAGTTATAGTTGAGAGGCCAATAACTACCAGTTGCTTCAAGTTGCAATGTCCTTCTTGCAACAATAACCACTATGGGTTATCATCCTCTAGATTGACTAAAAGGAAAACCTTATATTGATCCCCAAACTTGTCATGTGGAGAAAAATATGTATCTGAAGTGAGTAAAGAACAGGAAAGAGTTCTTTTAATTCTTAAATTGAAACTCAGCAACACCTACTTCCATCCTCTTTGTAATCCTTTCATAACTTCTAGAGGCTTGTCCTCCTAGGTTTCCCTTAAACAACACTCCACCCTACCAAAGGAATAAAAGTGTTTGCAAGAAAAACGTCTTGAAATGATAAGTGGTCATGCCATATGCAAAACAAATTTGAGATCTTGAAGAAAAAGCATCAAAATTGTAAATAAAACTAAAACCAACAGTAGTTCTTTTCAATTATTTGTCAGTCTTTCAACCAAAAGATTTTATTATTATTATTTTTTTTTGGTAAAAGAACATAGCATAAATAGACTTATGAGCAAATTATAGGAAATGGTAGTAATTGCCTAATGTTGATCAACTTGGATGGAATTCATTCACAACTCCAATATTTCAACATTCTATTAACTTCATTGCTAACAACTTAAGGATTTTTGTTGGTTTTTTTTGTATTCCCCTTTTTATAGACCAAGATATCCATGCAACCAACTCGCCTCATATGGCTACTCACTTGTCATAGAAAAGATGTCCTTAATAATTTCAGTTGTTTCCTTTGGTATCCTGATTGATTCATCAAGTTGTTGTGGCTGAACATGAAATTAGAAGAGAAGAAAATATGAAGTAAAACCAACATAAGAAAAGGAAAGGAAAATAAGAAAGAGCTAATGAATAGGTTCTTGGTATAACGAAAGATGTACAAATTTATATTCAAAACATTATAGATGTGACCATGATCACCTTCACACCTGGAAGAGCTGATCCATTTGCAACTTCTACATTATCTTGATCCTATTTCAACAAAATAGCTATGAAATGTAAGCCCAAGGAATGAAAAAGCCGTGTTTGTAGATCGAAAATAAACTTTATTTTTTCAATTTCTCAGGCTCCCAAACTGTAATGGAGAACTAGAAAAAAATGAGCACATGTCATCTCCTTGGGATATGAATTTCATCTAACCTTCAACAAGAAGCTCAAGATTCATGATATAATTGAGATGCCAACTTACATATAGCAGGAAAAATATGACAAAAACAAGTTCGTCACTTGAATGTCGACTCTGCTCATCCATGGCCGCGAAACTAAGATCTATTCTACTACATCATACTAACAAACTTTAAACAAGTTACCATGAACTAAATAATCACCATATATACTGATATATATAGAGAGAACTGAAATTGATGTCTGCACAAGCTTGAAGTTCTATCAATTTTTATAGTTTTCCCAATAATTATTATATACTTTAGACGATATCTTCTGTCATTTTTTATAGAGGGAACTGATATATATAGAGAGAACTGCCAATTTCATATAATCTAAGTCAATTTCTCAAAATTTACCTAATTTGTACAAAAGCCCCACATTTGAAGATTTCTCCCGAATCCAAGCCCTAGTATATCCAAACCCAAAATTGTGTCTAATTTACACATGTCAGGAAGATAACAAAGTTCAAACAAGGTTTAATTTCATCTCTCAAGCATCCATTTCCTTATTTAAACCAAACAAACTCAACTCAAAAGAGGCTCGTGTCGGGTATGGAAAAGCTAGCTCAATCCATATCAATAATAAGATTTATAGAGTCAAGAAACCAACTTCGATTCGAAAAAAAAGGTTAGAAATCGAACCAAAAATCAACATGTCGGAGTGGTGGGGTTTGGCGATTTGCGGTGGTTCTGTTCGGCTTCCGTTCTTCCTATTTCTCTCCTGCTATAGCTCTCTTCCTTCTTCTTCATCGTCACCGGTGATGAGTGCCGAAGGTGGCACCAGCGTGGGGTGGAAGCTCCTCCCCTCTCTCTTCTTCTCCTTCTGCCCTCATTCTCTCCTACATTCACAGAACTAGGTTTACTGCGCGGCTTGCGCGATTTTGGCAAAGCTTTTTTTTTGTTTTTGTTTTTGTTTCTATTTCTATTTTGTTTTAATAAAATAAGTTTAATAATATGTACATATATATACTCATATATATATATGTATGTTAGAGTCGGCGCAGCGGATATTTTAAAAAAATATTTTGGATCGACGATTACGTGGCCGTAAAATATGTATCGTCTTGTTTTTCATGAAAAAGCAAGATATATATCGAGTATAGGATAGAAATATACTGAATGAATCTTATAGGAAGGTTTCAAGTATTCAACGTTGAGTAGAGACCACCCAGTGATCTTCTCGCGTACGACCTGCGCACGTCTCGACTCCGGCATGTGGACACCGATCAAAATCGAGTCCCGTTGGCTTCTACACACTTGTATCACTCTCTAAAGGATACACAAACACAAGGAGAGGAGAGAGGGGGTGACGACAACTAGAGTTTTTGGCACAAAAATGTTCCACCCTTATTAATCTCTTATTTTTGTATATATATATATATCGTAGTTCACATATATAGAGACATATATATATATTAAAAAATATATATACATATTCCATATATCTCATATTATGTATATATATATATATACGAAAAATAATACATAAAATAAGGCTATATATGACCGACCACTAGGGAGCAGAGAGAGAAAACATAATTCTCTCCTAAAAAATCTCCATCAATATATTTTCCTTCCTTATCTTGGTTTTTCAAGATATATACAATATATCTTAACAAATATAATAGGAAAATAAATCCCCTAGGGTTGGCCACCTAGGGATTAAATCCGTAGGTGTGCCAAATACCAAAAATGCCCTTGTATATTTAATTTAATACCCCAACCGTGCCGACGAAAAATCCGACGATCGAATTAAATTAAACAGCAACCAAAATCAACCAAAAATAAATCGTGCGTATAAACGGGCTACACGAGGTATCACGAGGAAGTATAGAACTTGAGCTAATCGTACGAGAAAACTGGATATCCCTAACTCAACACCCTAGTTAGATCCTTTCCCGCATGAACCAAGACTTCTTCCACTAAAGGTCTTGACTGAACTCCCGGCCCTAACTCAATTTGTTTCTCAAGTTTCCAATTATCATTTCAACTGTAGTCTTCCCACGTTTAAGATATGGATTCCTGAAAATCGAATTAGGTTACTGACAACCCGGTTCGATAATCCTCTTTTCCTCACACCCACACCGGTTAACCAATCGAGTATGCCAGATCAACCGATCCACTGTACAGGTTTGACATAGTGAAACATATATGCAAAGCACACGAGGGGGAACTCCTCTACCTAAGTTGGACGTGGTCTCTATAAGATGATTATCAACCATCGATCGAATAACGATAGCACCCAACCCACCGGTTATATTGATCTCAATATCAAAATCTCAGTCATTGGTGACTTAAAGCATTACACATTATCCGAACATGATTCAATCAATCACGTTGGGATTAAGAGTACGTACAATACATGATAATATTGGATGTGGATCAATTCATATAGTCAGTATAGAATTGAACATCCTAATGATCCTGCTCAATACTCTCCCAATGTACTAACACATCGAGCTTAAACATCAAATGCAAGACCAAAATTTGAACCGTTTGAGCTAGCCAAGACCAGCTACAATAACGATGTGCTACAATCGTACCAATGGATTGTCTAGGTCCTTTGCAATTGCGAGCTCACTTGTATATTTTTTGGAACCTTTGACCCCGAGAGGTGTGAGAATCATCCATAGCTACATCATCAAAAATGTTGGTTGGATCTTCTTGGAGAGCAGGGGATTGCATAGGAGCTCGCCTAGCTCTAGGAATTCATGATCTAGATACTCCATCCCATTTGTAACCCATAAGACAAAGAGTAGTTGAGGAATAAATATCATGAGAGGTGTTGTTATATACATCGGGGTCAACGTCAAGTTCAACGCCTAGAGAATGAAAAAGAATAGACAAATGGAAACCATAGGGAAGAGATCCATTTTTTGTCTTTTGGCATTCGATGATATGGTAAAACGTAAGATAAGAAAGATCAACACTATGATCGTTTTGAATGCACCAGATCAAGATAAGATCAAGACAAGAAACAAAATCACGACCACTGGAATGAGGTATAATAAGATATGAAATGATGTGATGGTTGATGCGGGAAATGAATGTCAACTGACGGATAGCGGGTTTAAATCTCTCAGAAATAGTAGGATCTCCGCAAATTTTCCTCAAGGTGTCTATTGGATCAAAGCCTTAGATGGTGTTCCACGAACGACTATGATACAAGCGACATCCACCACTAGGTAAATGAAAAATCTCCTGTAATGCGTGAGTTGTGATTGTGAGTTTCACACTATTTACAAAAGAAAGGAGGGTTTCCCCACCTTGACGTTCAAAATAGGAATTGAAAGTCCTCACACACATAGGATACATGCTATATCGTTGTTCAAGAAACCAAAACCATTCTTGGTTTCAAAAAGGTTGCGAATGGGAATGTTAACTTCATCAAAGAAGCTAAAAGAAAGATATTTTCTGAAAATGATGGTTCTTGCAATGAAATCATCATGAAAATTTTGAAAATATTTTGGTTTGGCCAATCTGTGGATTTCAACACTACCCCTATGAGAAGACTCACCCGCTTCTGGAGCACGGAACGTATTCTTAGATCTAGGAGGCATTGTATGTGAAATGGAATGTAAAACAATGCTTAAACAATAAAGAAAGTGCTTAAACAAACTGAACTGAAACGAGAACAATAGGTAGAGCCGAAAATGCACAAAATGAATTGATAAAAGTAAAAAGCCAAACAGGAAAGATAAGGAAAGAATGGGAAAAGACGGATTTTACCCTTAAAGATGATCTTGGATCCATCGATCCTTGATTTTTGATGATGAAAAACTGAGGAAAAGCTTCAGAAAGGCACAGGTGAGCGAGATGATATGTTTTCGAAGCCCTAACAGATGACCGGATGGCCTATAAACTCGCGAAAAAGGGATATAAAAGCGCGACACATTCTACAGTTATGGATACACAGTCGAATGTTAAACAGAGTCAGTCGATTGAGATGCTAATTCAGTCGACTATCTGAACAACCAATGAATGATTTTCTCTTGTCTTTTGTAACAGAAGATAAGGCCATCAAAAACATCTATCTTTAAACAAAACAAAATTAAATGATTTACAAAATTAGCATGCAAATGACTATCATTAATATAAATGAAATCTATAAGAGATTTCATCTAAAGATTCACTAGTGGCCCATGAAAGGAAAAAGATTACAAACACACAAAATCAAATATAAAGTGCACATGCATGCTATGATAAAAAAGTATAATTTATCATATCAGCATATGACATAGATTTTATTACAAATTGCAAGTAAAAAAAAATACTTCAAGGAGAGTACGATACGCTTATTAGAATGTTAATTGAGTGTGCAACAACCTTTAACTATGCAATAGACCAAATATTAGCATATAATTAACTATGCATCCATGTGACCTAAAAGAAAAAATATCCTAAGTATATTCAATATGAACATGATATCAGTTTTGGAATCCAAAAACACAAAATCTCAAATAAGCTAAACATCCATTTTCAATCATGCATTAAGCATACAAAAGAGGCATGTGATAGACATAAAAGCATGGCATATAGCATTGAAATAGGCACAAAAACAGCAAGATTTATTCAAGATAGAAAGATAAAGATGTTACCCATTTTTGTATTGGCAAAGCATAAGATTTTTTGCTCAGATTTTTGCCTAATAGGCTGCTGCCACCAATGTGACAGATTCTTCAATTTCTTGAGGCTTTAGTAGGGATACACCTTAGCCTTCCCTTTCATGTCCCTTAGCCACTTGTCCTCCTGGCTTGCACCTACATAAAAATTGTTTTTATGGAATCTTGGTACCCATTTCTTATAGGGTCCTTGGATGTTAGTGCTATAAGCATTATTCATATAGAGCCCAATAAATCTATGCATATAAAAGGCATGGTATCTCTTAACAGGAGGTTTGTAGTTGGCTCTCCAATTGGATTGCCCAATATTGATTTGTCTCCTATCATGCATTATAGGCATTCTAGCAATCTTAGGAGGGGGATCACCCTTCCTTATCCAAAATTTTCTACTAGGCTTATTACCCTCAAGTCTAGAATAACAAAATTTGGAAATATGTCCATTTTTCCCACAAAATGTGCAAGTCATACGTTTTTGAATGGGGACTTGGGTAATGAGATTTTTATGCACATCCTTTTGCTCATTGGGATTAAAGCCAAGTCCCTCTTTATTGAATGCGCACTTTGTGCCAAGGATCATATCTAAGTTCTTCTCTCCTTTAGTGAACTTAGAGATGATTTTAGACATTTCCTCAACCTTTTGTTTTAAAATATTATTTTCATTTTGAAGATCTGTTGAGGGTGCTAAAACTGGTTTTCCTTTTTCTTTTTCAAGAACTTCAATTTTGGAGTTCAAGGATTTAATCTCATTTCTATAGGACTTATTTTTAGACTTTAGTTCATCAATACAATTAAAACATGTTTCAAGAGCTTCTTGAAGCTCCTGATCAACAGAGGGTGAGTATTCAATCTCACTCTCACTGTCACTACTAAAGTTAGAAATTGTTACCTCATCTCTATTTGCCATGAGAGCCAATTTTTCATCATCTGAGGATTGCACATCTTCATCCTCACTTGATTCAGTGTCGTCCCATGTGACCTTCATTGCTCTCTTTGAATTTTTCTTTTTATCTTTCTTGAGTAGGGGTCACTCGGGTTTGATGTGTCCCGATTTGTTGCATCCATAGTAGACGATCTCATCATCTTTATCCTTGGAGCTGGATTTTCCTTTGAACTTTGTTTGTTCTCATTTGAATCATTCCTTCTTGAGAAATCTCCTTCTTCGTTTCTTACTTATGATGAATTTCTTGAAATTTTTGGTGAGGAGTGCCATTTGCTCATTCTCTTCTTCACTTGAGCTTCCCTCAGATTCTTTGTCCTTGTTGGTGGACGCTTTGAAAGCAATATTTTTCTTCTTATTTGGTCTTTCCTCACCACGACCAATCTTCTTGTTGAGCTCACGAGTTATCAGATTTTCGAGGAGTTCCTCCAAGCTGAGAGTTGTAAATTTTTTTGCCTTTTGAATGGCAGTGACTTTGGCTTCCCATATCTCAGGTAAGCATCTTAAGATCTTTCTAACCATCTCTGCATTGGTATATACTTTACCAATAGATTTTAGTCCATTAATGATATCAGTAAAACCTGTAAACATTTCAGATATGGTTTCTTCCTCTTTCATTTTGAATAATTCATAATTATGAAGAAGTATGCTAATCTTATATACCTTAATTTGATTAGTTCCCTCGTGGGTTAATTCAGGTCTATCTCAAATATGCTTAGCAGTATCACAAGAGGATATTCTATTAAACTCAGTTTGGTCTACTGCACAAAACAGAATGTTCATAGCCTTGGCATTTATAGTGTTTTGTCTAATGTCAGCCTCATTCCATTCGGATTCAGGCTTAGGCACAGTCTCACCATCTACAACTTTGGTAGGAGTTCTAGGTCCGGTCATAATCATTTTCCAAATATCATAGTCTATGGATTAGATGAAAATTTTTATTATCACTTTCTAGAAAGTATAGTTAGTACCATTGAAAGTGGAGGTCTGTGAGTGGATTGTCCCTCAGAGGCAGGGAAGGTAAAACCAGAGGTGGTTTCTATATAGGATCTTAACTCAAATGGGGATTTGAAATCAAGATTAGAGTCGAGGCTCTGATACCAATTGTTGGTCCACTAATAGGCAACCTAGAGGGGGGTAAATAGGTTGTTACAAAACTCTAAAACTTTTTACCCTCTTTTAAAACTTAATCTTGCAATCAACAATTAACTGTAATGCAGCGAAAATAATGAGAATTAATAACAAGAAATAAAAGAGATAAGGAATAGAAAGTGCAAACCAGAAGACAAAGGTTTATAGTGGTTCGGCTAAATCCCGGCTTACGTTCACTCTCTCAAGTAGCACTTGAGTTTTCCACTATGGGAAAGTGCTTACGGGTGCACTCCAAACCAGATACAAAGAATTCGCAGGCTATCCTTCCACCTAGAAGATTTGAGGGCTATCTTCTAACCACGTAGAGGCTTTGCAGGAGCATCTCTGGACCTAGAAGATTTGTAGGCTATCTTCCAACCTTCAATGAGTTGATTACGGGCTCAACCTCTAAGCCTGAGTGAAGATGATTACGGGCTCAAGTCTTCAAAACCGGAACAAGGATGTTTGCAGGCACTCCTTTAAAGCCTGAGTGATTCTTCAAATAAGAGCTTGACAGCCCCTATTTTTGTCTTACATTAGTGTTCTCCTTTGGATGAGTAGATATACAATTAAATCCTCACTACAAATGATCTCTTTCTCTTTTACAATGATTTACAATAATTGTAAAATGAAGGAGAAAAGAGAAAATACAATTGCTGGAAGAGGAACCATACTTAAAAGCTCAAAGATATAAAATTCAGTTTTGAGCATGAAAAATGGGGATGAGTAAATGTGAGAGTTAAAACTCTTTACAATAGTTCACCAACCCTTTTAACTTTGAATAACTCCCCTTAAATACCCTTTAATGAATTCTTAACGTTGGAGCAAGGTACTATAGCCGTTTGAGCAATTAATGCTAAAAAATCTTTCCGTTGAAAATAACCAAATTGTGAGCAGGAGAAGAAAAAGGATCGATCTTTTTTGCAAAAGGGTCGACCTTTTCTTGGTTTGAGGAAAAAGGTCGATCGTAGTATGACACTGGTCGACCTATATGCTTACAGGACAGGAAAGGTCGATCTTTATAGG
>JAULLE010109196.1:0-10000 GCA_035668155.1 Sarracenia purpurea
AGCGATTCACATGGCATCATTAAATGATACAAGTCTTGGATAAGAATCTACAACGCACTAGAACGCCCTTGTTGACGTTCTAGATGCGTTATGGTCGCCCGGGATTTGCTTCGTTCGCTGAGTCGTGTTCTCGGGATACGGTTCTACTAGTCCGTTCACTACTGATACCCGCAAACTACTCCTCTTCGTTGTAGTCCCCTTGCTCGTGTAAGCAATTTCAGCAGTTTGAGAACCAGTGGGAGCAACCGTACTAGATTGGTTCAATTGAAGTCCATTAACTCTTTGTTCATGCACAAGTAATCGTGCACGTAGATCAGCAAAAGATGGAGGCCGCTCTCGATTTTCAATTGCATAAACAAAGGGAAGAGAATTTTGTTCATGTTGCAGACCATTGAGAGTACGGGTCACAAGCTCAGAGTCAGATACAGGATGATTAATCGCTGCGAGCTTGTCTGCAATACTCAACATTTTAGGTCTTTTGTGTTCTTCGGTCTTCCTACTTCTCCATTGTTCCAGTGAGTCTCCTTGTTTTGCGAGAAGGCTATTGAGAATGTCTAGTCTAGTCGTGGACAAGGATGTCTAGATCTAGCACGTGTCTTTCCCGATGTTAGTTAACGACATCAAAGCATTATTCCCCGCAACATAGTCAGAGGCCTCCCATTAATTAAGAAGAAGAAGAAACCCGAGAAAGGTTGATTCTCATCTCATAGTTAACCAGGAAAGACAAAGACCTATAACCATAACCAGGGCGCTATCTGTAGCTTGATCCAACCAACCTTTCGCTTGTTGACCGTCTTTCACTTGCTTTCGAACTCCTTCGTTACCTAATTCTCTAGACAGAGATCACATCACGGTAAGCCCCTATTAGATGGTAGTTCCATGGTTCTAAAGATGCATGAGATGTTCGCCAGCGTAGAAAGAACCCGAAACTCCTAATTCACTCAAGGGTCACCCAGAGCTTTTTTCATTGCTTTTTTGCTAACGACATCATTCTCTTCGCAGAAGCCAGATTGATAGCTTTCAACCACTTGGAGGGACTATGCAAGCAAGTGATCTATTCCTAGAATCCGGGAGGAGCTCTTTCAAAGCGAGAGGGAGCGGCTTCCCTGTTCTAGAAGGACCCTCTCTCTGTCTTACCGGAAGTGAGATAGTGAATGTCCCAAAAGCATGTATTGACTTCCTGGGTCAGTCCAGGTTTCGAATCCACATCGGGAAGGCAAAGCCAGCAAGGAAGGGAATGAGGATGGCATAGAATCATCTATGGTCTCAGCTGTGATGGCTCTTGCTTTTTTTCAGCCGAGAGTTCATCAAGAGAGGAGGAGAAAGGTAGTGAAGTGGGTAGGCAACTCACTCAATCAATAGGAATTCTCTCTAGAACCCTAGAAGGAAGCCTGGGGCTAGGAACCAGAGAAAGGGAAGGTTGAAGCCAATCTCGCTGGCAGGTATAATCGAGCCTCTACCAATCCCGGAGCGACCGTGGTAAAGTCTTTCTTTGTATTTCATTGTGGGATTGCAAAAAGTGGGGGAGTCTTGAAGCATCTTGGTTGTTGTGGATAGATTAGGATTCTATAAAGTAAAGATGCTACATTCATTCCTGCTCCAGCTACTTGTTCAGCAGAGGAGATCCGGTAATCCGACTCTGATCTTTCCTGTAAACTCGAATCTCCCCCCGCTGCGCACCTTGCTCTCGGGTGAAGTGCTTATACTTGGCTTGGCCACTCTATTACTTGGGCTGGGATCGCTTCGCACCTAAATGCATTTCCCGTTCTGAAAAAACTCTAAAGGGTATTGACTACTCTATGGCTATTACGCTTTTTCCTGCAACGGAAAGAGTACCAGCAAAAGCAGAGTTCAAAGCATCATAAGAGCAAAAGAGCAAACCGAACAAGCAAGAGACAAGAGCTTCTTCTCGGCATCCTTAAGAAGTAGATTCCCTTTCTGGGCTACTTGACTACGCTATTATTGTGAAAACATCAGGCACATTAAGCAGGTTTTTATCTAGCCTTGAGGCGGTGAAAGTACTGGAATGGGAGTTCCGGGTAGGACCTCCTAAAGTCAAGCATTTTTGGATCCTCGGAGTCAATCGCTTCCTTAAGACCTATCAAGTAAAGAAAGAAGAATCCGGCCCTCTTCCTACTCACTTTGCAGCGCTTACTCTAAGAGCGGCAACAGCAAGTGCCCTTACTCAACATCTTTTAACGGGATGGATCAACTACTTATTTAGTGTAGTTACGATAGAACCAAACTCAACGGATGAAAGAACAGCAATTCTCTGTTCATGGTTTCATGGGAACAGAGTGAACAGTCGATTCGGCAAAGAGAGGTGTTACGAACACCAGGGCAATCTCGATGAAAGTAGAAGCAACTAGATCAACGGCGACTTTCCAGCTTGCTGCTTTCACTATGACCTTCCCCACCTAATCTTCCTCCATATAGGAGGGGTATAGGAGAAGCCCCGGAACTACGCTTGAAGCTTCATTCAGATCGATTCCAGTCGCCGCTACGCCACATCAATCCGTTATGGCTCGACTCTCTTCCTTAGCAACGACGGATTCTCCGGGCAGCCATATTTGCGTGGAACTACATAAGTACATTAGTTAGACGAGCAGTGGATTACATCACCCCGATTCGCACCAAGTTTTCTCTGTCGGACATGGAGAAAGCTCCAAGGATTGACCCGGGGTTAGACTACTCTACGGAACCCCTTTGGACGACTGCTCTGTGCTTGCCGGTATCTTTCGTTCTTCCGGCCAGGACCAATTCCGCCTAAGGCCATGATCGAGTCATGACGAGCTAGACTAATGACGCTCTTTCAAGGACCGGCAAAACTCTCTAATGCTGATGATCAAACGTTGCTTCGGATGTGTATGAGAAGGAAGCTTCTCACAGATATTGACTCTTAGATAGATACCAGCATAGTCTCTTAATTAAGAGTTTATGCTGGTTGGTTGCACTCGTAAAGCGAGCGATAGCTTAAGAGAGCAGCGAAAGAAGCCCACGGAGCGGTGATATTTCCTGACTAGCAAGTGGAGGATCATTCCAGTCTCTGATAGCGTAGCCGATGTGTCATGCTAGGAAGCTGAGCTAGGGCATTTCTTCTTTCTCAACGGGAGTGAAAACATCCCTTACTCTATGCTGACAGGAGCGGAGAGGCTGGCAAGAAAGAGTCTGCGATTTACTACATCAGTAAATCGCTGGTCGACTATGAACAGAGGTATTCCCCGATCGAAAAGCAATGCTTAGCGGTCGTTTGGGCTACAAGTAAGCTTCGGCATTACCTGCTAACCCAACCCATAAAGCTTCTGGCAAAGATGGACCCGCTTAAGTACATCTTCGAAAAGGCCGTTGTGTGTGCGCGGACGGCACGTTGGCAGATGCTGTTGCTCGAATTCGATATCTCATATGTCACTCAGAAGTCGGTGAAAGCCCAGGCTATAGCTGAGCCCAACCCCTACCTGCCTTTCCCTTGCGTACCACATAACTACTACTAAGTTAAGTAAACAGATCATACTTCGAGAGGGACGGGCTTGAGGATCCAGAGGAAGAGGTAGTGGCTTGTTTGCTTGGTGAGGTAACCGTTGGCTTGATGATCAGACGAACCCTGATCACCCCTCGCGTGCCGGGCGATGATGATTGGTTGCGAACCAACATCTGAAGAACACGGTGTCCCTCCGGCTACCTTGTTACGAACGATGAAGAGAAGGGATTGAGATTGAGAGGCAGCCACGAGAAGCTCCGATTGAACGAGAGATTGAGGAACGGGGTCGATAGGCTTTAGCTCCAAAGTGCCGGCTCCGATTGGCTCAATTGCTTTGATTCGATTGGTAAGACTTATATGACTCACTCGCTTAGACTGGATTGCTGGCTTAGAATCAATCTCCATATTGACCAATAGCTGGCGTTGGCTTGGTTCCGCTTTCTTAAGTCGGTGGTTTAATAGATGGATTCACTTACTGCTTTACTGCTGGGATTGCCTTCCGAAGGAGAGAGTTAGGTGTCGACCGGCTTTATTCGATTGCTTGATTGCTGGGATTGACAGCTTGAAGGGATTGAGTAGGAGATTGGTTGCCAGGTAAGATTGCAGGAGAGAGATTCAATGCCAGTTCTTGAGATCGAGGTGAAGGTTGAAAGGACTGGATTAAGGGAATGGCAGATACAGATATCGAGGGTTCAATGCCTTCTTTCCTTCAAAGGCCCACCCAGTTGTTAATATGTATACAAGATAAGTGATACTGTAGCTAGTGGATCGGGCAGAATTGAGTTCATAGCTTGTGAGTGGAGTATCGGATCATGACTCCTCGGGTCGACTGCTTCCTCTCGACACGGATGGCTATCCGGTGCAGCTTCTAAAGGTTTGTTTACTTGGGCAGCACGCACTCTAAAGATTGCATTCAAAATCCTTCTCTCGAAGCAAAACGACGCCCCGGCCACGCCGATGAACATGCCCACTTCCTGTAGCGTCGCCGCTATCCCGACGGGCGACGGTGCTTCATCCATCCCCCATACCCGATGCCCTAACTGTAGGCGATAGGGAAAAAAAACCTCACCCAAACCATGTCCACCCAGATAGGACTCCCCAAGGCAGCCTCAAACCCTGGCCCAACTCTACCCCGACGTCCATCTACCAATGCTCCTGAATTAGGATCTGCTACGCTCCTGTGTAACGCATCAATATGACTCTGCCATGTGCTAGAAATTCAATCCCTGAAGGACCGACGAGATTCAGTCTGGCCATAGGCCACCAACGTCGATTTTTGATTATGTTCACTGCCCCACGGCAGTTTTCCCAGCCACTGACGCACCTCCTATATTTAGTAAAACAAAGGGCAAACAAAGGTAACCCTAAGAGCCACCTGATGGCATTTTGCACTGAGACTGTCGAGCTTAGAGGCGACGGATGACCTATTGATTAGGTTATTCCCTAGGAGCTTAACTGACACAGCCGTCGGATTGGTATACCTCCCAACCCATCGGATCATTCACCTCTTTGACCGACTTTCCAAATGAGTCCGAAGGTTTTTCTTTCACACAGAAAGCCAAGTCAACTTCTCTCAACTGCAAGCGCGACCACTCAAAAACCCGAGATGAATCATTGTTTGAGTTCGTGCTTCGTTATCCGAAGGGGAAACTCCCGGCCGTGCCTTAAGCAGCGAACTTTTTCGGTTCCTTGTTAGCAGGTAAGACTTCTGTTCGATTAAATACCGTCGAATGGAATGTTATTCGAGCCGGTTCTGAGGCATCCCTTCTCAGATCAATTGTATGGTCGATGTATGAAGAGAAAAGACAAGGGAGGCAGGGTCAAATACCACGCCAAACATTGAAAGTTGAGTTCTCGTGATGCCTGCTGCTTCAAGCTCGGAAAGCCCACTACTGATGATATCAATTTCCAGGTCTTCCTACTAAAAAATGGGGAAGGAGTCTTCTTTAGGGATGATAAGGCACATAGGTCTAATTGCGCAGTGTCTAATATTTCCTCTTATATTCTCTTGCTTGAGCGGATTAGCCGATCGATTGATGGTCCTAGGCTATCTGGTTGTATTATAGCTCGGGTAGGTAAAGTTCAAGTAGTAGTAAGGAGTCAGTATATACATATGTGATATTTCATTCGTGAGTGTGTTAACACGAGAAGGGAGGTGGGCGGGGTATCGATCCAAAGCTCGAGTACGTGGTCAAGGCTGAGATCTTGCCTCAATAGGCTAAGGTCGGTCTTCTATTTATATACTAAAATATCTTGCCTTTGTCCGATCGCTTTCGTTCATCAGAGGTAGTGGACAAGGAGAGAACTCGGCATCGTGCAATTCCATCGATCTGGTCAATTCATTTCCGCGAGACGCTGCTCTACTCTTTTTTTTTGGCATTGCCATACGAGGGAGATCGCTCAGTGACATGTCAAAAGATATGGAATTTCCGACCAAGCAATTCTGATTGAAATACGGGAATTGAGACCGAAAAATATCCATGTCAGTTAAAGATGTCTCTTTCTTGCGTGATAGGAACAGAGCTTCGGGCAAGCAGCTTAGCCAAGGCAGCAGCGTTGTAGTTCTTCCACGGCATGCTCAAAGAAAGACTTCCTCCATGGCATAGCTCAGTCATTTAATCATGGTAGGGTCAGTCAGACAGGATTCTTCTCTTAAGCGCAGGTGTAGCTCCCCATGGTGTGTTTATTCTAGCTCTGATTAGTTCCTCTTTCGGGGATCTGACCATTTTTGGTTCCTTATCCGCAAGGAACTTTAAAAACGTCTTTCTCATCGGCATGAGCATTCATCTCTCTCATGTTCACCTCAAGGTGCTAGGACTCGAACCTCCCTCCGCCCAGTAGCACCTTGTCTTAGCTTCAAGTTGTTTGATAACCTTCGTTCATTCGCTTGGTTAGATCTTCCTTTCCTATTATTTGAGTAATAGCGATCTCGTCTGTCTTACGGTGTTTATGAATTGGCACTTGCCTTGGGCCTCCGCCTCGTCATCACTATCCTTTCTGGTCTATAGCCCATATAGAATGAATGAAACGATCCCAGCACGGTCTGAAAAGCGTAAACAAGCCAAGCTGTTTGTTAATCACTGCACCAAGGGGAAGCAACCTGAACCTCCAACCCTATCTCCTAGCTATCGTCTAAGGTCCTTGGTTACTAATCTCCTCTTCTTAGCCCCTCCTACTCCTCCGTCCTTGACCTTCTCAAGCCTTACCGTAACTGCACCCTCTTACCTTCACAATAAAAAAGAAATACCGGGAAGTGTGAAATAAATGGATTGAAAAAAGACTCGGGCAATCGAGAACAGGTTTTAATGAAATTGCACATAAGAGAGAAAACTCTTCCCATTTTGATTGCTGTCTTCCGAGTGAGAAACCATTTTCATCATTTTACATCGCAGAATGAACAAAAACCAATTCAATTAGAAATCAATATGAATTGCCTTATTCAAGGCTCTCCAACTCGCCTATAAGGCTATGATCTGTGGCTCGCTCTTTCCTCTTCTGGTTCAATATATCTTATAGTAACGAGTAGATCACGTTTTCCGGTTGGGGTTGGGTCTTGCCTTTCCCCATGCATTCATAGCGTTCGTTGTTTTGTACAGCTCGGTCATTGGCTGTCGGATCTAAAGCTTTTACCTTTGACATGGAGGCAAGCCCAGCCTAGCTCAAAGCTCCCCAACCCTGTAATGAAACGAAGGAAGCCAATCGGCTCCTTGCCTCGAGACCATAGGATAGGGCAAGCGGTGCTGCTCCGTATTAGGTAGGGCTAAGAGGGCTGAGTTTGTTTTGTTCAAGAAGGCCATGTTAGTTACGTGGAGGCTATCCCTGCTTCAATCAGCTAGAAAAGCGGAAGAGAAGAAGGATACTCAAATGAAAATACGTTGAAGGGGTCGAAAAGACTATATGGTGGGTCTATACAGAAGTACAACGGCTTTCTAACGAGGAAGAGAATGGGAGGGGGACGGTAGGCGGAAGGTAAGGAGGAGTGGTGCAATTAGGCCTTCCCTTCGGTATGCGATATCAGTATGTAAAGTGAATTTCTCTCGTAGGCCCAGTCAAAAGCTTTTGAAACTTCTGGTTTGAGGGACTTCACCGCTAACGAGCATCGATAAGCTGTCGCAAGCAATCAATCAAAGCGATTCCCTTCCTTATTATATAGAATCCATCTCGGACCCCGCCCCTAACCCCGAACCAAACCTATTCGCTGGAAAGGCAGTAGAACTGGTCAAGCGTTCCAGTCAATGAAGATACTGTGAGTCGCGGACTTGACTTGTTCGGTCAAGCCAGTGAGGGAGGTCTCTTTCGAGACTGTAACTCCGGCTCTTAGTTGCGTGTGTTTTCCTTTAGGGAAGAATAAGTTGGGCATTGACTCCAAACATCTTTTTCTTCGGCTGGACGATTCACTCAAACGAGAGGCGGGGTGAGACTACTATCCGTGCATATCATAGCACGGGAATACTTTCGATTGAATGCATTGGCCAATCAGGAGATCGATTATCCTTTCTTCTCTCCTTTTCGGAATACATTTGATTGGAGGGATCAAAACAGGGGAAACCAATGGCGAGGCGGGAGACAAGACCTTTGAAGCTGGGATCAAGGGGACTTTTTGTGGCGGTACCATCTGGACCTCAACGACCTACTGCCACCACAACGCCGCAAGAGAATGTTCAATGGCGACACGATCCCGCTGAACATCAAGTAGGAAGATACGATCTCAGAAGACAATGGGCGACATCCCCGATGGTGATCGTATGGAGCTAATCCTTCGCGTTGGTTGTGGAAATGGTCTAAGTGCTGTCCTTTAAGCCCCTATAGAGCTCCTTTGTTGCTGGCAATGAGCCTCATACCTGACTTTAGGAAGAAATGCACGACTTGGTAGCTCTCTTCTCTTTGGCTTCTTTGATTTAGTAGAAAGCCCGGTTCAAGCCATCTCATAGGTCGTCCTACTCGCGAAAAGGTTACTACGGTCTGGCAGCACCACAAATTGTCCCACGCGCCAAATCAAAAGAGGAAGAACCACCCTTGCTTGCATCTCTGTCAGCTTCACAAGTTGGTTTGCCCGAGTGAGCTCCTTTGGCCAATAAGTAGTAGACCTTCCCCTCGCTTCCAGCTCGATAAGAGGTCTCTCGAGCCTTCATGCCATGCCGCATTTCCTAGATGGGTCTCTTTCCCGAAGGTGGGGTTCGGTTTTTCCCTTTGGCTCATGTCTAAAGATTCCAATTTGACTAAAGAAAGCCCCCTCAGCTATTGTCGACCTCTGACATCCCAACCCTCCTATTGGCATCCCAGAACTGCTGTTTTCGACTAAGAAAATGCGCTGAATTGCAGCAAGAAACCTTCAAACATCATCCTTGACTCTCAGACGCTCCAGACAGCAACCATCCCGAAAGCTTCCTTCTAGACGAGTCCAATCACCTAATCTCGGGGTCAAGCCGACAGCCCATAGAGAGATTTCTTGAGACGACTACCAATGCAGAGTCACAAGAATAACTAGGTGGAGGAGACATATGTACAGTTTCTTGTAAATCCCCGTGCAAGAACGCATTTTTGACATCCATCTGAAAAAGAGGCCACTTCCGTATCGCAGCAACAGCGAGAAGAGTGCGAACAGTGGTCATCTTTGCAACAGGGGCAAATGTCTCATCATAGTTGATGCCGTATTCTTGCTTGAAACCCTGTGCTACTAGACGAGCTTTGTAGCGATCTAAAGAACCATCAGGTTTCACCTTAATGGAGTAGATCCATTTACTACCAATGACAGTTCCTACCCCCAAAAAAAGGGAGACTCACTTTTTTTTTCCCTTTATTCGGGGACTTCGAATTGAACTTTCCGCTCTTGATTCCTTCCTCAACCCTTTCTCCCTGATCGATGAGCACAGAGAAATCATCGGTTATGCTAGCACACATTATCTGAAAGTGATCCCCGGTAAGAGTTCGCACAAAGAGCCGAGAAAAGTCTTTGGGTGCTAGCGGAGAAAAGACAGTAATAGCGAAATTCATCCATCGTGTAGCATATTCCCGAAAAGTCTCCTCGGGTTTACGACTCATTGCAAGGAGATGGCAACGGTCAATGGACATGTCTGAGTTATGCTTGTAATGTTTCAGAAAAGCCCTGGAAAGCTGTTCCCAGGAGTGGATTGTGGAAATGTCCAGACGGGCAAACCATTGCAGAGCGGAACCTTTCAGGCTTTGTTGGAAAAGCTGCATGAAGAGTTGTTCATTATCGGCATATCCACAAAGTGCCCCAGCGTAAAGCCGGAGATGAATCTTGGGATACGTGCTGCCATCGAACTTGACAAAGTCCGGAACTTTGAATTTTGCAGGGAAAGGACGATCAGGGTAAAAGCATAGCTGTTTGAGGTTAGAGGCATCAAAAGCAGAAAGCCTTTCATATTCTGAATTGCACTTTGTAAGCTGTTCAATTTCTTCTCCCATTCTTCCTCCTTTTGTTTGGAAGGATTTACAAGCAAGTTATCCATTACAACATCATTCTGAGAGTTCCCAAATTGGGGTGGTATGATAGTGGTT
>JAULLE010109196.1:15000-27500 GCA_035668155.1 Sarracenia purpurea
TTTTGCAAAAAGCCACTCCACGGTGGTAAAGTCTCATCTTGTGTGTTGGCCGAAGTGACAATAGTCACATTGAACCCTCGAAGATGTTCGAAGATCTCGAAATGATCTTCCAGTTCCGGGGAGAATTCGCAAAACTCCGTTTCCATCGAGAATTGAATGGAGTTTTCCCGTATTTCGACCGGAGAATCTAACAGAGACATTACTGTTGAGATTCTGACCAAAAAATTAGACATTCCATGCCCTCGGAGAGTGCTTTGTCGTGCTAGGTCACTGACATATCCTTTTTTTTCTTTATTTGACCCCAAGAATGGATTGGATCGAAACGACTTTCCTGTCGAAGCCCTTTGTGTCTGTATTAATTTCTGACCGCGCGGAATCTCCATAGCCAATTTTCCATTTTTTTTTATTAAAGCAGAAGGTGCTGCCTTTGGTACTACTCTTATTTTACACGATCCAGGAACTTCCATAACGTTGGCGTGATTCGGTTTGAGCAACGGATCCTGACGTGATACATCTTCGTAATGAAAATGGAGTGGAAACATGAGTTGGCTTTTCCAGTATCTATAGAATGAGCACTGTAAACTATCTGCTTCAAAAAGATAGTTGTAAGAATGCAGTGTCTAATGCAAGAGATTGCCCTGTAACAACTTTATGTTTAAATTTTTCTTTTTTTGAGTGGTTTGGTTACATCCAGTATGTCCCCCCTTATTCCCGGCATGCTGCCCCGGGGCCGGAATGCGGTAGGGTCTTCAAGCCCCACGCTCGATTCTCGAGATTCATGGGCCGTCTCGCGAAGATCTTCGATCCGAACCTTCGCATCTACTTTCTCTTAGAGGATGAACCACGCCTTCGCTATCGCCCCTCGCTACTGCTCAACCTCGCTATCGCATTGATTCTTTCCGGCCCTTCCAGATTCCAATTCCTTATTGAGATCGAGATCTTGTTCCATTAGACCCAGTTCGGTCAGATTAGTTTCATAATATAGCTTGCCCGGACCGGGCTTTCAGTGTTTGGTCGGGCCGGCCTCATGAATGATCATTGTTCGGGAACAAAAGAAAGAATCAGACTTAAGGGTTTCGCTATCGCAAGAATATAGCGATCGAAGAGCTATCGCTCAGCTGCTTCGCGTATTACGAAAGCCGTATTGCCCGAAGGGGGCATGCTGCAAGAGCGTAGGTGAGTGATAAGCGTAGGAGGCGTGCCCGAAGGACAGCGGCAGCAGTGTGGTTCCAGGTGCCGTCGCTAGATTGAGATCTGCAGGGTGGCGGGGACTTCGACTGCCTTGTATCAGGTGAAGAGAAGGGGGTGGTAGGCTTAGTAGGGCTCGAACCTACAATATAACCGTTATGAGCGGTACGTTTCAACCAATTAAACTATAAGCCCCTACGGATCTCTACATGCAATTCGCTCACTTCGGGAAGAGCGGACGGAAAGAGGAGGCCTTTGCTCTATCTGCTTCTTCCTTTTCCCAGGAATGAACAATTGGATTAAAAAAATATGATTTTCTTTCTTTATTTATTTATTTATTTATTTATATAAATTTTTTCTCTTATTGTTTATAGATGGATATAGAATATTATATATCTATTATTATTCTAATTAATAATATAATTCAGTTAAGCAAGCGGCCCTTTCGCGACTCAAACTGCCGGTCCGCTTTCCGGCTCGCAACGGCTCAAACGGGCGGGGGCTCTCTATTTGCTTGCAATGCCGGCTGTTCGCCTTTAGTTAGAAGTAGAAGTAGAGGGCGCCGTTTGCCCCACACTTCAGAAAAAGTAAAAAAGTATGAGTATGAATGAAGTAAGAAAAAGTACATAACATAAGGAGTGAGAAAGAAAAACTTGGTTACGGGAACCGAAGGTTAGGCCGACTACTTTAGTATAGCTATACCTAAAAAAGTGTTTTCCTACCCCTTCCCCTTTCTGTCAATGTTGCCAATTCCCAGAATACTAATGTACCCTCGTGTATACAGTTGCCCAACTACTTTCTTCCTCCGACTTCTTTAGCCACTTCCGCATCTGTCGTATTCGGGAGAGCTTGCTTCGTGGCGGAGCATTTAGCAATGCCAGCAGCCTGGTGAGGGCTGACTGTCTGGGGACAGGTTAAAGCAGGGCCTGCTGGGCTTGCTTCTCATGAGATTGGGTGAGGTAATCGGAAAGGGGTTCATAAACCGGGCGGGCGGGCTTTTGGGCACACGGAAAAGGAGAAGTGGATGGAGGGTGCTTCTCAGCTAGAGTTGGGGGTGGGGTCGCTATAGTGGCTAGGGTGAGTCTTCCTACACGGCTGGACGCCCGGCTCTAGACGAAACTGCGGGGGTTACCACCACATCCTCTCCCGATAGACTCGAAGCTCTTCATAGTCAGGCGGGGTAGAAAATCTTATCTCAAAAAGAGACAGACCAGAGATGACAGAGGAAGGTATTCGGTTCAAAAAATATACGGCAGTCAGAACACGCCCAAAATTGACTAGGGACAGAAGCAAGCTACAAGCATTAGCAACCGCTTTCGTTTAACCTTATGTAAAAAAAAAAGAAGCAGCGAAGAAAACAAGACACTAAGTTGTTGCGCTAACTCGCTAGCGCTAGCGCACTACGGCTTTTCAGCCTCCTGCGGGTCCCTTCATTCTATTCCCTCCGCCTTACACGGACCTAAAGGAGTACCTAAGGCGTATTAGTGGTTTATTTTCAAAAGGGATTTATTTTGACCGTAGCTTTTAGACAGCTAACAGCTAAGCCACTAATCACACAGCTAATAAAGTCGGTCACTACTGAGACAGCTCATAAAAGTCGTTTCAGTAGCACACTGTGATCCGGTCAATGTGCCGACAAAGAAGCGAAATTACGCTGTTCGGGCAGGCGCGTGTTCTGACGAGAAGAGCGTCAGCTTCAACGGGGTTCTATGAAGTCAGAGGCATTCGTGAAGGGGGGAATAAGCTTAAGCTAGTGGCCTCTTTGATTTGACTTCCGATAGACCTCGACTTTTTTAGAGCTTGGTAACCTCTAGTTTGATCAGGAAAACCAGCTATTCGACGAGGCAACAACTATTCAACCGGAACCAGAAGGCGTGGATCATTAAACGTACCTATTCGAACTCAAATTACAGCAAGCCCCCCGCTATTACCGATGACGATTCTCAGTCTTGACTTTGTGGGCGGTCCTGTTCAGTAAACGTCTTAACTATATCCAAAAAGAAGTTCCTCCGTTTATTTATCATTTGAATTTCTCCCATATCTCTTGACAGTGACCGTATGATACCTCTGTTCACTAAGTTCACCTCGGGAGCTCCAGAAATAAGGATGCACCCGGAAAACGAGACTAGTCTTACTATTGCCAATCGTACCTTTCGAAGTAGGTACCCCGCATGGGTAAGGATAAGAAGGGACGAAAACAAGCTTAGGGGAAGCAGTTCCGGGTCGCAGATAGCAAGCCAACGAAAGGAACTTAATAAAACAAGAACAAGCGGCATATACTATGTGGGACCTTGGAGCGCTTACCAGGCAAATAGGAATCAAATACCCTTCAAGATAGCAGAAGGACGAAGGATACTCAGATCCCCCGAGCGAAGGGAAAGTTTAGCGGATATAATGAGAAGGTCTAGCAGGATAAAAGAATTTACGCTTCGGATGCAATAGTATATTCGTATGTAAAAGATGTCAGATTTTTACTACTGACCCGCCTATTGATGGGGTTTTCGCTTTGGTGGTTCTGTGTACCGGAACAAATAATAGAAAAGCCGGGGGCTCTTTGCTCACCAGATATAGCCCAGGTTGTTAGGGGTGCAAGGGACGTATTTATTAAGAAGGTCTGTGCTGAGCATCATGTGCCAAGTCCGTGTGAATGTGGAGAGCCACTCAGTAAAGCGGTGAAGCACCTATTTGAAACGAAGGAGACTTTTGATCCGCTAGGATTAGACAACCATAGTAGAGTGAAGGCCCTGGCTGTCTTCGTAGCATCCATCGTGATTAGTTTGGCTCTTGCAGAATCAGTGTCTTCGAATGGATTCAGATGGTCTTAGTAGTAGAAGTAGAGTGGTACGAGGGAGATGGTAAGCATTTCTAGATGAGTAGAGTTTGGAAAGAAGAGGATTTACCATGCCTATAACGAGAAGGACGACAGACCCACTCACGATCTACTAAAGGGAGGTAGCTTGATTGGTTCAAATCAAAATCGTGAGAAAGAAGTAAAGGCGAGGGGAAGGAGGGGGAAGATGACACTATTCTGGCATGACAATTGGAATGGCCCGGTGCCCCTAGCACAGGTCTTTCCCAATTTGTATCAGCTGTCCAGGAACAAATCGGCGACCTGTGCCCAGCTATCAGTTTCCCATGCTCCTTCCTCTGGTTGCGCCTGGAACCTAGCTTTCAGAAGGAGCAATGGACCGACAGTCAGATCTGAACTTCCTGCTCTTTTGGCACACATCGAAGAGTTCCAGCTAAATTTATCAGAGGAGGACCGCTGTATCTGGATCTGGGGCGAGAAGAATCAGTTCTCAGTTAAGGTAGGTTGCTGCCTTTGATTTCCTCAAGAAGAAGCTGCTCCTAAGGTTGATACTTCTTGTGAAGTGCAAAAAGAGATCCAAGGCCTAAAATCCATTTCCAATAAAGAGGAATTACATTGAAAGAAGGAGTCTCGTGATATTAGACCGATCCGCTTTCCCAGACCTTACGAATGAATTTGATTGATCGTGCAGGTGCAATAGGAACTGCAAGAGTAAGTGAACAGCATCTCGTGCACCGGAATTGGCTTGTTCGATATTATCTTGTACCAAAGCAAGCACACTCATTCAAGCGCCCAGCCGTTGACTAGCCAACCAGAAATCCATTTTTAAAGAAGGAAGCCAAAGCGACGTACCTACCGATAGTAACTGATCAACCTACTGTTGGGGTTCAAGAGCATATCTTTTTCCATTACATTATGGGTCTCCTTCTATCTCGGAGTGGACTAAGGCATCAATCTGAACTCCAAGCCCTATCGCTTGACTCTTCTCGGAAAAAGGTTCTCGTTCCCATGAATCCCGATCTGCCTCCTGGCATTGATAGCGATTGATCGAATTCCTACTCTGGTTTGAGAAGCTTTTCAGTTTTCCTTATCTCTCGTGCCTTTGAACTGCCATGAAAAGAATTCGAAATACGTATATCTGGTACTAAAGAAACCGCCTTCGCCGGCCAACCCCTATGTCTTGGTACTCTACCCTCCCATTCATAAGAGAGTGGTAGTTGTCACCGGAAGCAGGCCGCAGGGCAGTGAGTGGAGTAAGTCTTGTCAACAACGCTTCGCACAACTAAATACTAAAACACTGTTCACTTCTGTACTTCTCAACCGCCAAAACACAATGACTTATGCAATTCATACAGGCACGCATGAAAGAGGAGCTAAAAACGAGGAATTTGCCTTAAAAGCTCGCGAGCCCCGCTTATACTATAAAAGTGGTCGTTCCTAGGCCCAGTCAAGCACTTATGATGACTTCGCTAAAGATGGTCTGTCTGTGCGCGAGGTTTGTCTCGAAGAGGATAATTTGATTCTTTCTCGGCATAAGCAAAGGCTAACTACGATCCTTACTAGACTAATTAAGTCCTGAAAATGCCATAACTAACATAAGGAGAATGAATTGGCAAACATCGCATCGTTACGTTAAAAGAAAAGAAATTCTTTGCTTCATTCTTTGACTGCTCTGCTCCCCCCAAAAAAAAAAGAGAGACTTCTTCTGACTATCCGGAAGACAGAAATCGCTGATGGTACAACCAAGAAAAGACATGGGAGAGATAGGCTAAGTGAAGGAAGAGCCAGGTGCAGACAGCCGCGGTCTTTCTATCAGCTGATGACCGCTGCCTTCTTGTGGCCGATGCGTGATTCCTGAATCTTAAGCAAGGAGTCTTGTGTTAGCAATACTAAGAATGGTATCAAACACACCCTTTTCTCTTCTCGCCCAGACTCTCTAGTGCCATCTAGGACTACCCCCAGGGTTCTTTATCGAGAAGCTGCACATGATGAAGAGCAGGAAGGTCGAACCAACCGCATAACAATAAGACTTCCCCCACTCTCTAGCTGTCGGGAACTGTCCTAAGGGTCTTATCTTGCGTGAAGGTACTCCAGGTGGGATCTTGCACATCGGCGATCTCGATCATCACCTACGAGAAAGCCTAGGTCTCTTTTAGGTCCTCTTCGATTAGGTTCGGTGTCAACTGACTGTAAGTGAATTAACTGACTAATTTAGGAAGCGGAATAAGCGAGCCAAGCAGCGAAGGTAGCAATTGGAGGATTTGGCCTTATTGATTAGGGGCGGGTATCCTTATCTTTCCGTAATTAGCTGACTGAGTCACTAATTAGAAAAAGACATATAGGAAAAGAAGATTAAGACTTCCGCAATTAGATGAGTTGAGTAAAGAGTCAATATAGTAGTGAGTTTCTATCTCTGTATTACTATTCAGTTGAATACTCCATTCCAGACCCTTACTACGGTCTAGTAAGAAAGTGCCATTTATTGGCCTTCCCTTCTCCTTCCATGGCTTATGCCTTTGATTCGTAATGCCCTAAGGAGCTAACAATCTTCCTTTAAGTGAGAAGCCTGTTGCCGTAGTAGTCTAAGGAGTCGTATCTTATAACCAGTAGTTGGCCCAGGTCCAATATGGAAAGGTCTGAGGAGTCTATCTCTTGCCTAGATCTGAATCTCTCTTTCCCGGTTAGAGTCTCTTTATTGAACACAAGACAAGGTCAAGCGAGAGAAGGAAAGCAAATAAGAAAAGCAAGTTTTCACCCAGCCAGGGTTCTTTCCCAAGATAATGAAATAGAAAACCCGAGCATTTTAAGCCAGGGGCGATGGAATATGGTCCAGCCGAGCAAATAGTTTCCGTTGATCCAGTTTCAAAGTAATCTGTCTCAATCAGCTTTCCAGCAGGATAATATAGCTCCTTTTTTTGCAGAGGAAATGGGGCTAGGGCAATCTCTGAGTCCCTTACTTTATTGGGTTTGAAAGGATTGGCATTTCTGCTTACCTTGGATAGGGTTAGAGGGCCATTGATCAATCCTGTTCAAGAAAGTTCTATGGAGTTTGCCTAATACAATCGGAGTGACATAATACAAGTTGAAGGCTAAGCCATAGGCCTAATCCCTAGGGTTCCTCCTGCCATATTTCCAGTATACCCTTTTTCTTTTCCAGTTGGGGTGCTAGTTAGTTGATCTAATATCCCCTCTTAGTCTAAAGAGTCAGTCACAGCTTCAGTTTATCCCTGAGTGGAAGTGGGCGTTCACAGTTTTCCAAGCTCATCTAATCTTTCTGTTTTCGAGCCGATTGTTGAAGTAATAAGCTTCGTCCCTGTCCTTGTCAGTTCAGTAGCTAAAGCCACTCTTCGCTTTACTTGAGTAGCTTCGCCCCTGGAGATCTATCTAGTTTCATTTCAGTTCTTCTTGCTTTCAGTTCTATTACATTTAGTTCAATTCCATCTCTTGGGAGGTCTCTTACAGCCAGTTTCCTTTGAAGTTGGCATTGAATAAGTTGGCAAAGGGAAGCCGGCAGTATCTTTTTCTCAGCCAATGAGAAAGCATGTGGTGGTAAAGCCTGTGAGAATTAGATGAGACTTCTTAATCCAGTTTGAAAGCCTCCAAGTCTCCTTTACTGGGGGTGAGACAATCCATCCTGTTCTTGCATCTAGTTCCATTGCAGGCATTGCTAGTTACACTTTTTTTATGGGTCCAATGAGGGAATACTTATATACGAGCAGTCCATACAAAGCAATCAATGGATAATGGATAGAGTCGAAAGGAATAGGTAAGGTAGGGTCTTATATAGGGCCGGTGGGTGGGAAAGGGTAGGCTTAGAACCAGCTCTAGCAAGAGAGCGAAGGGAGGAGGTACGTGTTCTCGGGCGAGTGCGGACTTTTCGAAGATGTACTTGAGTGGATTCATTCTGGCTATGAGGAATGTAGTTGCAGCGAGCATGTAGTGCCGTAGTCTGTGGGCTGCCCATGTGAGTGCGCAACAAGTTAGTTCCAGAGGGTAGTACCGAGTCTCGCAGTCATTGAACTTCTTGCTAAGGTAGTAGATTTGTTCTCTTTGACCAGAATCATCGTGTTGGCCCAAGACACATCCCATGAAGGAGTCGAGAACCTATAGGTAAAGCAGAAGTGGTCGGCCAGGCTTTGGTGGGACCAGGACCGGTGGATTGAATAGGTATGTATTGATCTTGTTGAATGCTTCTTGACTTCTTCTTTGATTTTGAGGCTCCATTCAGGTTTGAGTCTGCGGAGCTTTTGCTTGACTGGTTTCATGTCTTGTATGAGCGGTAGTTTGTGAACTACTATGTCTGTGTTAAGGCCGGGCATGTCTTGGTACGACCATGCGAACACATCTTGATAATTGGTGAGGAATCTGAGCATTTCCTCTCTCTGATGCTTTTCATAGCGTCATTTCGATCCCCTTTGGGATCGAAAGATTCTGATGTTCGTAAGCGAGACCCAGATCCTCCAGCAGCACCAGCAACAGCAAATAAGCTACCACCTGATCTTGACCCAAGTAATGGTTGAAGAACCTCGTCTCACATCTCTTCCTGGCCAAGGTGGGAAAAGCACAACTCCGTCCAGTATCTTTCCCTGTTCCGATATAGCCTAATATCCCCAGTAGAAGTGTGGATGGACCGGCGTGGATAGGGGGAAGCCTGTCCCACCATCATATAGTCCAATTCCTTTCCAGTGCCAGCATTCCTTTGTACGCATATCTAGGCGCAGTTCCAGTAGATGACCTACCTTGTTGATCCGGGACCAGAGCCTGTTGACTAAGTAGCAGATAGACCCTCGGAGGGGACGCCCTCAGCAGAGAGAGCAGGGGCAGGAACATAACAAGCTCCATAGCCGGTTGTTAACTTAATAGCATGATGGGCATAGACAGTACCATAGGTTGGTTCCAGATCGAGCTATTAAAGCACCACTACCAGTAGCAGTAGAAGAGGAAGCATCAACGGAGAACGCAACGAAGAACGCATTAGTGACCGTTGAAGCACCAATTTAATAAACAAAAGCAGAGGTAAGGGCAGCCCTTTGATCTTTATCTACTACATATGAACTTGATTTGATGGATACGCAACTGAATCCGCCCGAACTCCTTCCATCGATTCTCTTGTCTTTTCCCCTGCATCAATGAGTGAGTGCTTCTTCGGGGTATCAATCTAATAGGGATGCTGTTTTCGATTTAGAACAAGGTAACGAATCGCCTTCGCCCCTTCACCTACAAAACGATCGGTTACTGGAGTGTTGCGCTTCTCAGGGCCCTCTGAGTCAGAGCAACCCCGCCGGGGCGATCCAGTCACCCGGAGTGAAAGTTCGATCTGTTAGGTTCTTAGTAGCAATCGGCGACAGAAGCATGAAAAAATTGAACCCCACCTTAAACGACCGGGCAGGAGGGGCGCTTCGGGGAGTAGCCCCTCCTCGTCGTAATAATTAGTTCGTTCCCCGGCTTCTTCTTTATTCCACACTCTACTTCACGCATTCCCAATAAGCAAGCCTCATATACGGACGTAATAATAAATCTTTCTACAAACAATTCCATTCTTTTCGATCTTGTACTAAGGTACAACCCCCCCACCTAATTGAGAAATAGAATTGACAACTGCTTGGAACGTATCGCTATTCGCCTGAAAAACGATTAGGTCGTGTAGAATATTAGTTAAATAATGGAGATTACCGGAATGCTGCTCAACTGCTTTGTCGAGAAGTTGGTCCATGGTACAGTTAGCCGGAATCTCGGTACCCCTTTTATCAAGAAGGATTTTTATATTGGCTGAAATACCTGTGAGCAACGCATCCGCCGCCTCTTTTTTGAGGCTTTCATCATTTGACAAATCTATTGTACGAGAAAGGCGACGTGAGAGTTCCATTAGTGTGAATTTTGTATTCATATGGCAGTTGTGGTTAGTTTTCCATTCCAGCTTGAAAGCTAGAATTTTTTTGTAAAGCTCGCGGGTCTTACAAGCTCAAAAAATGGCAATTCTTCACGTTTTCCTCAGACAGTGGGAATGAATTCTATGACTTGATTGACAGATCTGTGTACCACACCGAACAAGCAATATCCCGATATGCTTGATGTACCAGCCAAGGCAGCTCGACCTTTTACAGTATGAGGGATTCGCCTTACTCAATAGGGGCGAGTCACTAGGCGAAGAGCTTAAAGTTCATTGATAACTAGTTGAGACAAGAAGTCAATGAGAATTAGTCTTACATGAAGATGAAAACCCTAAAAAAAGAGATTTTGACAAAATAGAGTGAGTCTTCCGCGTCTGTAGTCCTCTTTCTTTATCCTATTTTGTGACTGCTTTGCCCGACTTGACTGACTTTCTGTACTTTGGAAATGGAAATGCTGGCTTTCTTTTCTTTCAACTATATTATAGAGTGAATTAAAGCAAGCATACGAGCCGGGAAACTGGCTAGCCTCTATATCTATATAGTAAGGCAGAAGGCAATGGGCTTTCGGAAGACCTCTATTCGGGGAAGAATTCCATTTCTAGAAGTTCCCTATCGTATGTCACCTTACTCACTTAGGGCCTTTGGACTCGTAGGCATTAGCATCTCTAGCTGTTAGGGCAGCTCAGCTCGGGTTAGCAGCTTTAGGGCAAGTCAAGGCAGTTGTGGTCTTGCAGCTTTAGCAGTTGTTGTAGCCGGCTTTCGAAGACAACGAAAGGCTCCAGTTGCCTAAGGAAATTCATGAGCAATTTCATCCGATTGAATGCCGCAATTAAGGCTCAAGGCTCGAGTTGGGCTGCAAACGGTGCGCCGAGGGGCAATTGGGTTAAGGGGAGGAACGGGTTTAGTGCTGCTTTCCGACAAGACGTTTTGCTAAAGTCGGATTCATACCCGCCTTCCGCTGCTTTAGTGGTTGCCTTTCGCCTGGGCTTCCCAGCTCTAGCCGCTCTGGTAGCTAGCTCAGTTAGGGCATCTGGTTCAGCCAAACCAACCCTGCTCTGTCAGCTCTATCAGTTGGTGCAGCTCTGTAGTTAGGGTGCCTTAATGCCCAAGCCCAATATAAGGGCGTGTCTTTCATTACTGGCTGACGCTAGTAGCTCTAGTTGCGCAATCAAGGGCTGTCGCATTAGTCGCAATAGGTTGATTGTAATAATCCGCCTTAGCAGTTGTGGCAGCTGTTATTCCTGCAGCTAAGTTCGGCTTGTCTTCTTCTCTTTCTAATGAAAAGAGAACTAGACTTTTATCTTATCTCACGATTTGGATTCGAACCAATGAAGCCCTTTAATCAGGCCAATGAGTACCTTCCCGCTTAGGGGTCAGCGTGACGTAGACCTTTAGGCCGTGCCAAAAGAAGAACAGGAAAGACAAGGTCAGCGAGAAGGAGCTCGTTCTCTCCACTTTTTTTCCGGGGCTCGCTCTTGTAGCTCGCTGGGCAATCAACCGCAACAAATGGCTATTAACCCTTTCCTCAACTCAATCTTTAGGCACAAGAAAGACACTTTAATAAGGAATAAGGCATTGACAAGAGAAAGAGGCGGTCTGATAGCTTTCTTTGCGGTTAATAATCAAGTAATCCAATATCCCGCTTTTCGAGTTTAGGCTTCCTTTAAAGAAAGGAGATTCTATTGAGCAGGATAAACTAACGTTTTTTCTTGGCAGCGGGGATTGCCATTGAACTCGTTTGGGTAAGGCAACGCAACCCTTTATTCGATTAGGCCCGCTTCTCCGATGAGAGAAGGGTTTACACCATGAAAGTAGTTGAGCCCGTACACATGAAGCCATTAGTGCAAAAGGAACGGGTCCTTGATCCTCGCTGACCCGAACAAAGAAATAAGGAAAAGAAAGGCATTGATTGTTACTGGCCTTTCAAAAAAGCCTTTCCCCATCTAGAGCCGGTCTTGCCTCTCGTAAGGGTAAGGGTGTTGATATCCTCGATTCGACGAATCTTGTCTTTCGTCTTTCCTCATATCTAAGCTTTTTTGCCTGAAGTCTTTCTTTAGCCTGATCAGATAATGGTGCTCTACTTTTTGACATAGGATTTTTTATCACCCGTTTACTAACGTAGAACTCGAATAACTGTTCCAAGAGCCTGGTGATATGGCTAAGCTCAGATGCCCAAGACCATGCCCTGCTGAATAGAGCCCTTCTATCTGACGATCTACCTTATTCTGTAGAGCTGCCAAGCCGGTCAAGAGAGAGCCTTAGTCAAATAGGCAGCAACCGGATGTTACAAGACCCGAGCAATCACGAGATCGAGTTGTAGTCCACTTCGACTTTCAGTCTCGTTTGTAGATCCTGCGATTAGAATATGAACTTGGTACTGGAAGTGCAACTTCTCTGTCTGGTTCGTTCACCAGATCGACTTTCTCGACCATTTCAGGGGTAGGCGGCAAGTGCTGCAGTGAGAGATGAGACCCCCTTTCGGGCAGTCTTCGTGCCATATTTTCTATAAAGTTCCCTATGTAAAAAAGATGGGCAGGTTCTTCTTCCAACTAGTTTGAGGGGCTAAGGTAACTGTGCTTACACTTCGTCCATCTTGCGCCACCCTCCTTCGG
>JAULLE010109196.1:32500-36349 GCA_035668155.1 Sarracenia purpurea
GACCTGATTGTTTCCTATTATAAAGCTATTTTTTATGGTCGAGAGGATCCCTCTTTTTTTATTGATCCAGTAGACCTGGAAGGCATCCTTAATGTTTCTCTAGAAGAGATTGAATTCAACCATTCTGCGCTCACGCAGGTTTTTTTTAGTCTCTATCAAGAGGGGCATAACTCCCCTTTCTATACGGGGGTAAAAACTACCCAAGCTCGGTATTTTGACGGCTTCCTCAAGTTAAAAGAAAAAGCCGACTTGGATATGATCCATCGAAACCAGATTTTTAATGAGTATAAAGATTTGGAAAATAGAATTAAATTTCTCCAATGCCAAAATGCCTCTCTGAAAGAAAGAGTCTTTTCTGAAAGATAGACTCTTTCTAGAATTCCTTTAAGGAGATTGGGTGCGCTATTTCATTTCCTCTTTCATTTGAATTTCTCTTACATTCTACGTTCCCGAAATGGATCCTATCAAATATTTCACATTTTCTATGATCATCTCTATTTCAGGTATTCGGGGAATCCTCCTTAATAGACGAAATATTCCTATTATGTCAATGCCAATTGAATCAATGTTATTAGCTGTGAATTCGAACTTTTTGGTATTTTCAGTTTCTTCGGATGATATGATGGGTCAATCATTTGCTTCATTGGTTCCAACGGTGGCAGCTGCGGAATCTGCTATTGGGTTAGCCATTTTCGTTATTACTTTCCGAGTCCGAGGGACTATTGCTGTAGAATCTATTAATAGCATTCAAGGTTAAAGATGACTCCTAGAGAGTTACCAAAATACGAAGTTCTCTTCTCCTTTCGTTCTCTTCTTTCTTTTTGATTTGGTTGGCAGGGTCAGGGCCTTTCTCGCTGGGCGAGCGCATCTGATTCGTCAGTCCTTTCCTTTCCTAAACCACTTCCCGTTCAGTTGCTGAAAGATAGAGATAAGCTTTCTAAATGAGATTGAGTTCCACGAATATGCAGGCTAGAAAGATGCTATTTGCTGCTATTCTATCTATTTGTGCATCAAGTTCGAAGAAGATCTCAATCTATAATGAAGAAATGATAGTAGCTCGTTGTTTTATAGGCTTTATCATATTCAGTCGGAAGAGTTTAGGTAAGACTTTCAAAGTGACTCTCGACGGGAGAATCCAGGCTATTCAGGAAGAATCGCAGCAATTCCTCAATCCTAACGAAGTAGTTCCTCCGGAATCCAATGAACAACAACGATTACTTAGGATCAGCTTGCGAATTTGTGGCACCGTAGTAGAATCATTACCAATGGCACGCTGTGCGCCTAAGTGCGAAAAGACCATGCAAGCTTTGTTATGCCGAAACCTAAATGTTAAGTCAGCAACACTTCCAAATGCCACTTCTTCCCGTCGCATCCGTCTTCAGGACGATCTAGTCACAGGGTTTCACTTCTCAGTGAGTGAAAGATTTGTCCCCGGGTGTACGTTGAAAGCCTCTATAGTAGAACTCATTCGAGAGGGCTTGGCGGTCTTAAGAATGGTTCGGGTGGGGGAAAAAGAAAAATTATGAGAAAGATCATGGAACGCATTTCTTACTGGATTTTGTTCGCTCTTTTACGACCTTTCGTAAGACTGATTGTCTCCTTTGTTTATTGTTTTTTTTGTTTTCGATTATTTAGGAGTTGGCACATGGAGCCACTGAATTGGCTGCTTTTCACTTTCGATTCCCTGGAATCAAGCTCCAGCTGGACTGAGGACTCCTTTGAAATCAATGTTCTCCTTGAACCTTTCCCGGCGGAGGAAACAGCCCTTTCGAATTATCGAGCGCAAAACGCACACGTGGAAGCGGAGCTCTTTTCGGGTATACAGGCACTGGAAGCCCAACTAGCCCATGGGATTCCACCACAACTCAACCCTGGGGAGTATGAAAACTTAGTACGGGATAATTTGGCTAACTCCATAAATTTGAATCATTACCGGAGCAGCCTCTCTAATCCGATTCCGTTCCACAGGGATGCCAAGACAATGATGATGGCCCGTTCTTCTTCTCAGAGACTACTTGAACTGCCCGATTGACCGATGGCTCTTTAATGGTGGATTTGCCTGACCTTCTTTCTTTCTTCAGAGGAAACTAAAGGAGTCATCACTTCCAGTGAAGGCGGAAGAGAAGACTGGAAAGCCGGAGTCAGCCAACCGTGGTGAAAAGGCGGCAAGCACAGATGAGAGGGACATCACTGAAGAGCTTAACTGACGAGCTATTTTTGTGATTAGCGCTTCTGCTCACTGGCTAGATCGGACTGTCTGTACCTTTGCTAACTCTGCCTGTAAGGAAGTTAGTCCATAGCGCTTACTGGGCCAAAGCATTTAGAAATCGCCCGTCGATTGAGAGGTGGAATCAATAGCACAATGGGAAGTGGGAGATAGGCTTGGAGACAAATGGTACTTGGGAGCTGCGCCGCTTTAAGAGGAAACCCGGGAAAAGCCTCAGCGTACCAAGGGCTGAATCCGATCCAAAAGAGAAAGAGCATAAAGTAAAGGGGCCAAGTGAGAAATTCTCTGATTCTGACTGAGATCTTTGTCCTACTTCTCACCCGGCTAGCTGCTGAATTCAAGTAGTTGACTTGACCGGAATCACAAGTTTTCAATGATACCGGCAATTGGGAATCTCAGTTGATGAGCCTGGCAAACGGAGCTACGAAACTAAGCAGCATACTTCGCCTTTAATACCTTTTTAGTCCAGTCCTGCTGCTTGTACGGAGTACGAATAAGGGGGCTGCCCAGTCTCAAACGAAAGATAAAGCTACGCCTCCAACCCCTCATTTGGAATTATTGCTACCCACTGCACTTGAACCACTGATGCTACCATTGGTGCCTCTGCTTCTCGTGCTTCTTCAACACAGAGAAAGGCAGATTGCTTGAGTTGTTAGCCTTTGTGTTTGCCTTCTTTTCTTTCTGGGGAATGCTTTACTCTAACATCGGCTTTCCGATCGGTTTTTTGGCATCGGCTGGAGACGAAGACCGCGCCCCAAGCCTTGAGAACAGAGCGAGCCTTACCGCGCCTAAAAGAGAGGTACTGTTCGAGTCTTTGGCTTAAGCTGCAACGGATTAATCATATCCCTTCCTCATCCTAGATGCTACGAATCGTCTGCTAATCTTATCTTCTTCCTTAGCCGTGGAAGGCAGAAATCCTATCCCTTCCAGCTCTCATCCTAGGATAGTCTCAAGTAGAGGTCTTACAGGGAAGGGAGTTAGCAAGCTGGTAAGGGGACATGGAACTCTCATGCTGGAGCAAAAAGAAGTAAGGTGAGGAGCGGGGAAAGGGATTGACCATTAATTCTGTAACGCTGGTATAATAGCAGGAAAGAGGAGCTAAGCCTTCAAGTCCTACCACTAGATTACTCCTATTCTATCTCGCTGCTTCTCCTATTGTGATACCTTTTCTAGTTAATGGATTTCCTATGCTTCTCTTTTCTTTCAGTGCCTATCTCGATTCTTAAACAACCTCTCCCGTCCGGTCGAGTCAGCTTCGCTCCTTTATTCGTACATCTCTTTCTCGAATGGAAATATCCCAATAGTCAAGGTAGGAAACTGCGAAGAATAGCGTAGTTTCGTACCCCCTTTTTTAAGTTTTTAAGGGATGAGACTTTCTTTCTGATCGTAGAACACGCTTCTTTGCTAAAGAGGCGGATTCCGGACCGTAGTACATACTCTCAGCGGCTAGAAGAGAGCTTTCACTGGCTTTTTTTTTTACTATACAGATAAATTCCCATTGAGAGCGAACTAAAGGTCGATCGCATCCTGATCCTGTCCAATATCGCTTCCCTTCTTTGAAATCTAGATCTTCTGTTTAGCGAATCTGGAATAAGGAAGCAAGAAAGCAAACAGGAGTGGTG
>JAULLE010109197.1:0-19689 GCA_035668155.1 Sarracenia purpurea
GATTATTTAATTTCCGCACAAGTTGGACATAAACTATTTTATTCAAAACAAATTTTTAAAAGTCCAATTCACCCTCCCTCTTGGGATCACACCTTGTATAACAAATCTTAGTGTTTGTATTTATATGGGATTAAACAGGTTTCGGTAGTAGTTAATGCCTAGGCTTTACTTACTGTTCCAGAATTCTTTTTAGGTTTAGTCTAGGCTATTTTGGGTAAGTTGTTCTTTGGGATTTGAGATAAGAAATATGAGGATTAAAACTGATGTATAGGATGATTTGTGGAAATTTTGAAGTGATTAGAAACTTGGAAAGGAGGAAGGTTAAGATAATATAATAAGTCAAAAGTTGGATTTGGTGGTGGGTACCCTGTGAATGATAAATTTATGAACCATGAATGGATAAAGTTTGTTAAAGTTTGACATGAACTCATGATTGTGAGATTTGATGGTGTTATTACATGTTTGAATGAGTGTCTCGATTGATTGAGAACAAAGATAGAACTACGAATTATGCGTGATTATTGATAATATGTTAAGAATGGAACTTCGATCGCAAACATAGGTTGAAATCTTACTGAAAGCTTGCTTCTTGAAAAAAAAAATTTAATATAAGAAAATGTAATACGAGTATTCAAGGAAATGTAAGATGAATGTAATTTGTTAACTCTGTGTTGAAAACGAAGATTAAATAAATAAAAAGGAGATGACGAACACGAGGATAATTTTGGATATTTGAAAAATCATGAGCTTTAATATAATATTCATGGGATTCGTTGACACTGTATTTAATGATGAACATGAAAATGATTTTCGTGTAATGGATCGATTATCAACCGTATGTGGTTGACTTATGATAGAATGTTATGATTTTGTGAAATTGCCAATATACGTGTAAAGTTGGTAATTGTATTAGAATTATGGAAACTGTAAATGATGAACGGATCGAATTAAATATGAAAGTCTTAAGCCTTTGATTATGCAAGTATAAAGCAAGCAAACCTCACTAAAAGAATTTGATTAATTCGGTCTATTTAAGATCATAATTAAGCACTTGTATAATCTCTTTCATGTACCATGCTATTAAAGTAGTGTTGGTTATTTTCATACATCCGTGGCTCAGCCACCCTAACATTTTTCAGGTTAAATAAAAAGGAGCTTTGGATAGCTGGAGCAAGGATAGGAGCAGCAGAAGTTTATACTATTTCTTATTTTTATGCACTCCTTTTGCTTGGATGAATGTATCATTGTTAATTGTATTTCATTTCAGTCGTCGGATTACTGTATGGCCATAAGGCCTTTTATCATTTCCTGTATGCATGTGAGATGCCGATGGGTAGTTTTAATTTCTGTTATAGTTTAGATAGTTTTTGGTTTTGTTTTCCTTGTTGGGGTTGCAAGAGCCTACGTGCCACCTCTGATTTATTGAGATTTGATTTATGTTAGCTTTGGTTTGTTTTCATTTGCTTTCGGATTGCAAGAGCCTATGGGCCACCCTTGATTTTATTAATATTTGGAGATAGTTTGTTGATTAGTTTTAGAGTTGTGCCGCATAATGGCATGATATAGCATAGAATAGCCTAGGAGTGTGGTTGTTGACGCCCTTGAAGGGCTTATATAGATTGTTGACGTCCAGGTGTTTGTTGCCGGTGATCGGCCCATTTGGGTGACCGTCCAAAAACAGGGGAAACCCTACCGAAATTTCTAAAAATTTTAGGAGTTAGAATATTTTTTCAACAATTTCCCAAAACTTCTAAATGAGGAAATATTCTTATATTTTCTTAAACGGTGTTTTAAAGAAAGAAATATTCGGGAAGAGATCTGACACCCTATTTTCGGATATTCTTTATTAGATCATTTATAGGTTTAGGCATGGTCGTTACACTGAAAGTGTCCCAAACAATTACTGGAGCTGGCTAACATCCCGAACCAGATCCCTGCAAAATATTGCATTAAAATTTGAAATAGAAGTACCTTGAAAAAATCATCGAAAATCGCATCATTGTATACGAAGGATTCTGTAGCACTAACTTTGGCAATTTTTTTGGACCCACTGCTGACATCGTCTTACAGCCCACGAACCACCATTGGAAAGCTAATGGATAAAAATTAATTCTATCAAAAAAATTTCTTTGAAAACATTACCGGAAAGCCCCAAAAATAGAGCCTAAACGCACCAGCAGTGCACTACCCGCACCAGCTTTGCCTCCGCCGCTTCTTGCTTTTATTCCCCGTTTTCGACTTCTGTTTTGTCATTTGATTTACAATATGAGTCAAGAAAAATTAATTGAATGAAATATAAATTACATCGCATAACCTATGCCTTCACTCGTGAGACTTACAATCGATCTAATATCGACAAGCACGAGATATATGAAAAAGCGATATAAATAAAAAACTATTCATTCAAACATTATAGAACCGGATCATAACGACATGTGCTACAAAACAAAGGTTAGGAGACATGTTTTTCATGAAAAATGCAGCTTTCATTGATACCATTGTTAGAGAGCCGTGCAGCGAAAAAAGTTTTAGAGAAAATCGGCGTCGTGACCGTCAAAAAGGACGTGTTGTGTTTTTCATGAAAAGCTATATAACTATTTCGATATTGGTTCCAAAATATACCTTTTGAAACTTGTAGTAAAGCTTCTAGATACCGCGTTGTGAGACGATACCACCCGATAGCCTTATCGTGTATGACCCGATGCACGTGTTGATTTCGGCGTGTGAGCACCAATCCAAATCAACTCATTCCGGCTTCGAACACACTTAAATCCTCTCCAAAAGTTGCACAAAAGCATAAGAGGAGAGGGAGGGGGCGGCGGCTCTATGGTGTTCTTAAGAATTAGGTTAATTCTCCTTACTTTGATACATATATATTTTATGCTTAAATAGAGTGTGAATATCTTCACCTTCGTAATATATAGCACACATTATATATTAAATAAAAAATATATAGATACAACCATATACATGGCCGGCCCTATATGAAGTAAATATGAGACTGATTTTGGCCTCTTTTTTAATATATATTAATACATTAAAAATATGCTAAATGTATATTATTACCTAAAAGACAAATGGAATATACCCTTGCCAAAATCAATCCATTTCTCCCACATACTAGGGCCGGTCATTAGGGGATGTCCCTGATGTGCCACTTTACCAATTATGGCCCTGAACATTTAATTTAATACCTCGACCGTCCCGACAAAAAATGCGATGATCGAATTAAATTAAATTATTACTGAAGGCAACCAAGAAATCTGTGTATAAAAGGTCTACGTGAGCAATCACGAGGAAGTACAGGACTCGGGTTAACCATACGAAAAAACCAGATATCCCTAACTCAACCCCAGAGTTAGATCATTTCTCCCTAGAACCAGGACTTATTCCAGTAAATTCCCTTACTGAACTCCCGGCCCTAAATCGAATTGTATCTCGAGTTTCCAATTATCATTTGCACTGAAATCTCCCCACATTTAAGATATGTATTCCCGATATTTAAATTAGGTTACGGACAATCAAGTTCGATTATCCTCTTATCCTCGCAACCGCACCGCTTAACCTTTTGATATACCGGAACGAAAGATCCACTCACGAGATTTGGCATCATCAAACCTATAAGCAAAGCACATGATGGGGAACTCCTCATCCTGATTCGGACGTGGTCTCCATCAATTGATTATCAATCAACGAACAAACAAAGATAGTACCCAACCCACTGGTCATATTGATCTCTTTATGGAAATGTCAACTATTGGTGACTTAAAGCACTGCGCATCATCTGAACATGATTTGATCAATAACGAGATTAAAAGTATGTCCAGTACATGATAATATTGGATGTGGATCAATTCATATAGTCAGTATAGAATTTATCATCATGTCGATCCTGCATAATACACTCCAAGTGCACTAACACATCGAGTTCGAACATCAAATTCCCAGATCAGAATTCAAACGGTTCGACCTAGGCAAGACCAGCTACTATAATGTTGTGCTATAATCATACAAATGGATTGTCCGGATCCATTGCGATTGTGAGCCTACTTGTATATTTGTCAGAACCTTTGACCCAATCTTCCGCGATTCATGCACCGAGTCAAATACTAATCAAAATATATGAATTATGAATTTACACATCATACATACAATAAATATGAAACAGTAAGTGTAAAGACATCTCAAGTGTTTCTCATTAATAAACAAGGGATCAAAAATATAAAATACATAAAAGCATGGCTTTTAAGTATACTATTCCAACATTATTGTATTCAAATGCATGTTTTAACTTCATTTAGATATTTTAAATCATGATTTAGGTTTGTCAGGTTAGAATACTTCGAGTAAACGATGAATCAATCATCAACACTTTGGTATAGGAAAACTTTAGAAAGTTTTATCTAAATTCCAACCATATAAATCTAATCCCACATACAACTGTCTAAACCCATTTCAATATTCAATCAGGAAGAAAGTCAATTCATTGCCAACAACAATAAATGATAGATCAACTTCCATTCGTAAAACCATTCATGATAAAACTAGGAAATTGATAAATTACAAGAAAAGATTTACAGAGTTCTCCCAAACATAACCAACCACTCCCCAAAACCACACTAATATCATGTAACAAATGTAATTGGCCACAAGGCCTTACAATATTGCAAAATTAAAGTGTAACATGATTCTATTATATTCCTCCATTGTATTTAAATATAAGCATATAACTAGAAAACAAGCAACATTCTAATAGATGGAATCAAAATGGTCCCACATCAATGTTGACTTAGAAAACTTCAAGTCGACACGCCTAAGCTTCAAAAACCTCTTTCCCATGATTACAGGGAATGTTGTTTTAAAATAACATTATGAGTCAGAGCTCATAGGAAATATGACAATCAAAGATGCATGCATGCTATGCGAGATGATTATTGCATGAACTCTTAATCCCGACGTGATTGATTGAACCATGTTCAGATAATGCGCAGTGCTTTGAGTCACTAATGGCTAGGATTTCGATATTGGGATGAATATGACCAGTGAGTTTGGTACTATCATTTCTTGTTCAATGATTGATAATCAGTTGATGGAAACCACGTCAGATTTAGGTTGAGGAGTTTCCCATCGTGTGCTTTTCTTATAAGTTTGATTATGCCAAACACGCCCAGCGGATCAGTTGATCCGGTATACTCAAAAGGATAAGCGGCACGGCTGCAAGGATATGAGGATAATTGGACATGGTTATCAGCAACCTTATCCGATCACTGGGAATCCATATCTTAAGCGTGGGGAGATTTTAGTGCAAGTGGTAATTTGAAATGTGAGACATAATTTAGGTTAGGACTGAGAGTTTTGTCAGGACCTTTAGTGGAATAAGTCCAGGCTCGTGTAAGAAAGGATTTAACTTAAGGGTTGAGTTATGGATATCCGATTTTCTTATACGATTAGCCTGAGTCCTATACTTTCTCGTGATCCCTCATGTAGCCCAATTTATACACGGTATTATTTATTTGGTTTCAGAAATTATTTAATTTAATTCGATTGTGGGTTTTTTTTCGCAGGGACGATCGGGGAATTAAAATTAAATATTGAGGTGCAAAATTGGAATTTGGCACACCTAAGGAATATTCCCTAGGTGGCCGGCCTTAATGGGGTAGATTGTAGTATTATTTTTGTTAAGATAAGTTATCTAATCTTACGCACAAAAATTAGAAAACTATGATATATCCTTAAGAGAAGAATAAGGAGAAAATCATGGCTATAAATCTCTAGGTTTTTTTCTCTCTATCCCATTCCATTTTAGCCACCCACTTCTTTCTCTAGTGGCGGGATTTTTCTACAGTATTGAGTGAAAAAGTGTGTGTGTGTGTGTGTGTGTGTGAAACCAAGAACGTGTACGGGTCGGTGCCCACTCGCCGAGTACGCGTCGTGCATTGAGTCTTACGTGAGAAGATCAAATGTGGTCTCGGATCGTTGTTCGGCATCAAAGAAAATAGTTCAAGTTTATTGAAGGTATATTGAATTATAAAATATCAGAATATTTCATTGGTTTTTCATGAAAATCACAATTCGTTTTTCACGGTCACGACATCGTTTTCAAAAAATATTCAGCTGCACGGCTCCAACAATGGTATCAGAGCCGGCTTCATTTTTCATGAAAAATAAATGTTCTAACCTTTGTTTTGCATCATACGTCATTATGATTTTCTTCTTTAATCGATTAAATTAATGGTTTGTTTATATCACTTTCTTAATCGCGTATCTCGACGGTTTTTAAATCGAGATTAAATTGGTCGTTTGGCTCCTACGTGGGGCATAGGATTTTCATTCAAGTTTTTATTTCGGATTATTCATATAAATCAGATCACAAAACATAGGTTGAAAACAAGACGAAAAAGGATTAAGAGGCGGCGGCAACAGCAGGTGCGAACAGCGCACTGCCAGCTAGTTCGTGCTCCATTTTCGGGGCTTTTGGGTACTTTTTTCGATGCATTTTTTTTCCCTAGAATTAAGTTCAATCCATTAGATTTCTAAAGGTGGTTTGTGGGTGACAAGACGACATTGGCAAGGGGTCCGAAAAAATTTCCAAACTTGGTGCTGCAGAATAGGCGGCCAATGAGCGTCACAAAGACGGCTGCGCGTTGCTGCCAAACAGTAGCAATTTCGGACCAACAAGGGCTTTATGGTCTTCTTTTCCAGACATCTCTTGGCATTCCTATGGTGGTCCGGGGCTGTGACGATTTTTCGAGGGTTGAGGAAGAAGGTCGAGCCAATGACGGCTCATTTGGGGTTCTAAAACTCTAGCCATTTGACCTTTAACCCGAGACCGTCAGATTAAAAGATTAAATGCTGGATCCGGATCATAACGATATATTTAATTATTTTGTCGTTAGTTTAAACATTTATTTATTTGTTTTATTGAATTACGTGGATGAATTTTTTTATTTTTATTTATTTTTCCTTTTATTTATGTTTTTACAAATCAAGGAATATTTGAAAAAAAGTTTTTTCGTAAAATAATTAATCCAAGCAATTTTTAAAAATAGAAAAAATAAATAGATAACTAATTTATTTAATTTTGTGTTAAGTGGATAATTAATTAGGAAAAATTTTTTATTTAAAGAAAACTCGGCAAATTAATTATTTTTCACAAGATTAAATAAAGAAATATTTTTTGTTTATTTTAATGGAATTAAACAAGAAATATTATAATTGATTAAAAACAAGATTTTTGAATCGGTAATTAAAATATGTTTAATATTTTGAAATAAACAAAAGATAAAACCCTCGATTTTTAAAATATTAAGTGGAAGAAGGGTTTATTCACAGATAAATCCAACGGTCTTCATCACGCGTTCATAGGAGGTCTAATTATAGCTCGCGTGTCGGCTTGATCGGTCTGCCCAACGGAAGAGCTATATTTATGGTATCTCCTACGCGAATCTCCGAGAGGAGTCGATTTGAAAATTTGTGCAAAGTAGTGTCCACACACACTGGGCCTAGGGCTTTGTCACGTGTTTTTTAAGTTGGGTGTAATAGTTATACACTTAACATGAGAATAAAAATATCCTCCCAACGGAGTCACAGTCTTTATTTGCGCGGACCAAAGGTAATCGGTTATTTAATATTTAGAAATATCGGGAAATAAAAACCTAGTAATTCTTTGTTCATTAACTGTTAGACGTCCACACTAACATGGCCTAATCAGTTAATGTGACTCTAGGCGAATGGTTTTTGTTGAGATATTTTTCGAGATGATATTAATAAACTAGCATGTCTGTCTGAACAGGGATTGATTAGTAGATGTGTACACTAATGTGGCCTGCATAATTACAAAGGATTCGGACCACCAATAATTCATTTAAAATTAAAAGGTTGAGGGACCCTTAATTTTTTAAAGAATTAAAATGTTTTCTCTTTTGTTTCTCAGGATTTAATAATGTGATCTTACAATTCACTTGATGCGATTCTCAAAGAATATAAATTAATTGCACCTAATTTTATCATATGGAAAAGGAATCTTGATATTGTCCTAACTTTTGACGACTATAGGTACATGTCATTAGATTTCAGTCTACTAGCTGCTAATAGTGGATCTTTTAAACAAGAGATCCGACACTGTCAGGATAGGGTAAAAGGTTGATATGATGTCACATTGCTACATCTCGACTTCCATGTCAGATATTTTGTAGAGCAAGTATTAGTCTATGGAATTTGTAGTTGATATCATCTCTAGCCTTATAGAAATATAGAAATGTTTGGAAAGCAAGGTCAGGCAGCAAGGTAGGTTACCAAGATAGGTCTTGTAAACACGAATATGGCAAAGGGTACACCGGGGAGGGATCATGTTTCAAAGATGATCGGTCTTCTTAACGGGTTGGAGGTCCTTGGAACCGAGATTGACGTCGAAACCCAGCTAAATATCGTGTTCCAGTCACTACCAGATTCATTTCCGCAATTCCGTCTAAATTTTCTTTAGCGGAATTATTGATAGAATTAGAGGCAGTGGAGGGTGTTATCCTGAAGTCAGTACATGTGTTTTGTGGCACAAAAGGACTCTCCTTCTAGGCCAAGAAACTGTAAGAAGAAGAAGAAATGGGTGCAACAGGACAATGCACATGGGTCTGGTGGCTAGGAGCCATCAACTACCAAGGCAAAGGTCAAGATGCCTAAGGATAGTTGGTATTACTATAAAAAATCAGGGTACTGGAAAAGGGATTGTCCTGGCTGAATGAACAACATGGATGCAGGTTAATCCTTATCTTTAGATGTAATATCATGTGTAGCAGTTGTATCTACGTAAACCTATTATGTAGATATAGGAGCCATTAATCATGTCTGTAATTTATTGCAGGGATCCTAGGTGACCAAACAACTAAAGGATGACAAGGCTTACCTTCATATGAGGTATAACTCCCAGTGCACTGCTACTGTAGTGGGAGATGTAGTTTTAGGTTTTAGAAGAAATATGTGTGTAATTTCAAAGAACATTTGTATGTACCACAAATCGGAAGGAACCTAGTTCCCATTTCTTGATTGGGCATTGACGGATATTGTGTTTACTACATTCAGCAATTTTGTAATATTGTGGTTGGCAAACGCGTCATCAGACATGGTACATTGGATAATGGTCTTTATATTTCACACCCGATTATTTCTACAATTCAAAATGATGAGGTGAATAACTTAGATGTTTTACAACTAAATAGGAATGGTTCCTCGCTGAACCAAGCACTACTTTGGCATCTTCGTTTGGTCATCTTAATTTGAAAAGGATTTAAAGACTGGTAAAAAATGGACCTTTTGGTTCATTCGAAATGGAGGTACTTTCAATCTGTAAATCCTGTTTAGAGGGTAAGATGACCAAGACGTCGTTTACGGGCCAAGGGAGTTAGAGCCAAATAAGTGTTGGGATTGGTTCATACTGATATGTGGTCCAACTAATAACCCGACAAGAGGTAGGTAAGACCCCATGATCATGGTGGTGAATACCTCTTAGGAGTTCAGGGACTATTTGTCAAGATATGGGATTATATCCCAGTTGTCTGCACTAAGGATGCCTCGGCAGAATGGTATAGTGATGAGGAGAAATATGTTCCTTAAGGAGATGGTAAAGTACATGGTAAGTTGTTCAGATTTACCACATTCATTTTGGGGATTTACCTTAGAGACAACGACATATATTCTGAATTCAGTACCTACTAAGACGATTCCCAGTACCCCTTCGGAATTGTGGACTGGGCGTAAGCCAAGTCATAAACATTTCTGGATAAGGGTTGCCCAGCACATGCGTTAGTGGGAGGTGCAAGTATGGTGGAACCAAAGACGAATGTCTGTTTCTTTATAGGGTACCTTAAAGGAACTAAGGGTGATTTATTCTATAATCATAAGAGTCAGAGGATATTTGTTAGTAGAAATGCAAGATTCTTGGAAGGGGATTATGTAATAAACCACAAAACGAGTCACTTATTGTTCTAGAAGAGGTTTGGACTGAATATGTGGTACAACCGAAAAATATACCTCATGTGCGAAATGAGATACCACCTATTGTGAGTACACAGGAGGGGCTTCATCGTAGTGAAAGGGTTGTTAGTCAACCCGAGAGGTTCATGTTCTTGGGAGAGTCACTCAACAGAATCTCAGAAGACTGAACCCCGAAATTACAATAGAGCACTTCAAGACATGGATGCAGACTTATGGAAAAAGGCTATGGAATTTGAAATGGAGTATATGTACTTTAATCAGGTATGGGATCTTCTAGATCCATTAGATGGGATAAAACCCACCGGGAGCAAATGAATCTAGAAGAAAAAGAGAGGAGTGGATGAGGAGGTTGAAACCTTCAAAGCTAGGCTTGTTGTGAAGGGTTTTACTCGGAAAGAAGGGTTTGATTATGAGAAAACCCATTCCCAAGTGGCCATGCTTAAGTCCATTGGGATTCTCTTATCCATTGTTGCGAATCACGACTACGCGATTTGGCAGATGGACGTCAAGACGACATTTCTTAACAGAAGTCTTAACGAGAGCATGTATATGATGCAACTAAATGTGTTCTTAGCAAAGGGTCAGGAGCACATGTTGTGCAAGCTTAAGAGATCCATCTATGGACTTAAGGAAGCATCAAGGTCTTTGAATACTCGATTTGACATGGCGATCAAAAGCTTTAGCTTGGATTACCGTCCTATCGAATATTGTGTGTACTTAAAGCGTGATGGAAACAAGGTAGTGTTTCTAGTCATCTATGTTGATGACATTCTCCTAATCAGCAACGATGTGAGGTTGTTCTCTTCAGTGAAGGTATGGTTATCAAGTCAATTTGACATGAAGGACTTGGGAGAAGCGGGCCAAATCCTTGGGATCAACCTCTTGGGAGATCGATCACGTAGGATGTTGGGCTTGTCCCAATCCCATTATATTGACTTGATAATTTCTTATTTTGGCATGGAAAATCCCAAGAAAGGATTTCTTCCTTTCAGACATGGAATTACTCTATCGAGGGATCAGTGTCCTAGAACACCTCAGGAGATAGAGACGATGAGAGGTATTCCTTATGCTTCGGTGCTGGGAATTCTCATGTATGTCATACTCTGTACTAGAGTGGATATTTGTAATGCCAATGACATGGTAATGAGATAACAGTCTAAGAAATGTAATTGGCCTTAAGGTCTTACAATAATCCAAAATTAATGTGTAACATGATTCTATTGCATTCCTACAGTGTATTTAAACATAAGCATGAAACTAGAAAACAAGAAACATTCTAATAGATGGAATCAAAATGGTCCCGCTTCAAAGTTGACATGGAAAACTTCATGTCGACACGTCTAAGCATCAAAAACCCCCTTGCCATAATTACGTGGAATTTTGTTTTAAAACAACATTATGAGTCAGAACTCATAGGAAATATGACAATCAAAGATGCATGCATACTATGGGAGGTGATTATGCAACAATTTAAATAAGAACATAACTCAAAGTAAAGTTTTCTTAACGTACCAGAAAACTTGGCATGCAAAATCCTTTGGAAAAATATACATTTTTAACATTTGCATAAATTGGCAAATGATCACACCCAAACAATAACTATAAGTAAATCTCCTTGGCTCCACCCGAGCCTTGATTTCCGTGTAAGAACCAATCCCTTGTTTACGGTTTGTAACCGAAGGAATCTACTTGGAAAATTACGACGGAAATGACCACTAACAAATCTCCTGAGCTTCATCTGAGCCTCGAGTCCCGTAGGAACCAATCCCATGTTAATGATTCGTGACTGAAGGAGTGGGCTTTGGTGGTCACTGTTGGGATTGTATACTTAAAAGCCAAGCTTTATGTATTTTATATCTTTGATCCCTGGTGTATTAATGGGAAACATTCGAGAGGTTATTGCATTTATTGTTTCATATTTATTATGTGTATGATGTATGAATGCATAGTCCGTATGTTCTGTCTAGTACTTGACTCGTTGCACGAAGCGGGGAAGATCGGGTCATAGGTTCTTACGGAATATACAGGTAAGCTCACAATCACAATAGACCCAAACAATCCATTAGTAGGATTGTTGCACATTGTTACATTAGCTGGTCTTGGCTGGGTTGAACGGCTCAGATTTCAGTCTGCGAATTCGATGTTCGAGCACGATGTGTTAGTACACTTGAATGTATTGAGCGGGATCAATAAGATGATTAATTCTATACTGACTATATGAATTGATCCACATCCTAGATTATCATGTATTGCATGAACTCTTTAATCCCGACGTGATTAATCGAATCATGTTCAGATAATGCGCAGTGCTTTGAGTCACCAATGGTTGAGATATCGATAGTGAGATGAATATGACCGGTGGGTTTGGTACTGTCGTTGTTTGTTCGATAATTGATAATCAGCTGATGGAAACCATGTCCGATTAAGGTTGAGGAGTTCCCTCTCGTGTGCTTTGCTTATAAGTATGATTATGCCAAACCCGCCCGATGGATCAGTTGATCCGATATACTCAAAAGGATAAGTGGCTCAGTTACGATGATATGAGGATAATTGAATCGGGATGTCAGTAACCTAATTCAATCATAGGTAATCCATATCTTAAACATGGGAAGATTTCAGTGCAAGTGGTAATTGGAAACTCGAGACAAAATTCAGGTTAGGGCCGAGAGTTCAGTCAGGGCCTTTAGTGGAATAAGTCCTGGCTCGTGCAAGAAAGAATTTAACTCGGGGGTTGAGTTATGGATATCAAGTTTTTTCATACGATTATCCTGAGTCCTATACTTCCTCGTGATACCTTATGTAGCTCAATTTATACACGGTATTATTTATTCGGTTTCAGGAATTATTTAATTTAATTCGATCGTGGATTTTTTCCCGTGGGACGATTGGGGAATTAAAATTAAATGTTGAGGGGCGAAATTAGATTTTGGAACACCTAAGGAATATTCCCTAGGTGGCTGGCCTTAATGTGGTAGATTGGAGTATTATTTTTGTTAAGATAAGATATCATATATTAGGAACAAAAATTAGGAAACGATGATATATCATTAAGAGAAGAATAAGGAGAGAATCATGTATGTAATTCTCTAGTTTTTTTCTCTCTCCCATTCCATTTTCGCCGCCCACTTCTCTCTCTAGTGGCTGGATTCTTTTGCAATATTAAGAGAGAAAGTGTGTGTGTGAAACCAAGAATGTGTACAGGTCGGTGCCCACTCACCGAATACGCGTGGTGCATCGGGCCATACGTGAGAAGATCAAAGGTGGTCGTAGATCGTTGCGCGGCATGAAAGAAACTTGTTCAAGTTTCTTGAAGGTATATTTAATTATAAAATATCAGTATATTTCATTGGCTTTTCATAAAAATCGTACAACGTCGTTTTTCACAGTCACGAAGTGGTTTTCCAAAACCTTTTCCACTGCACGGCTCCAGCAGACACACACCTCCATTGTGTGGTCAAGTCTCCATAATCAACTATCCACATAAAATGCAAGAAACCAAGTTCATTACACAATTTATCAAGAACAAGCCTAGGCCTATTCACATCCAAACTCATCAACTACAAGCCATATCCAACGAACATCATGCAAGGGAAATATATGCTAAAATTGTATAACTAAGCCTACAAACATGAATAAGCCTAAAATTATATATTCAAAGTTATACCCACCAAACACGAACTCCAATAATTAACATGTGAGACAAATATATGCTACAATGGCACACTTAAGCCTCTAATCAAGGATATGGGTAGGTCTATCCGTATAAATTCTCGCCAACCACTCACTATACACCCAATAATTTATATGCATGATAAAAATATATTACACAAGCATTATTAGGCCTCAAAATAAGGGTATGACTAGGCTTACCCACATAACCATTAAAATACCGCCAACTGATTGTCAAAGGACATGGGTATATTAATGTCCATTTCAACTCACAAAGGACCCAAGTACCTATAATTAAACGTCAATTTTATAAAATTTGTGTTAATTAATTATTTTCCCCAGTTTCTATCAAAACCTCAAAATTATAAACCCTAGGTGTGTGCATGATTTGTTTTAATCAATTACTCCGTAAATTGATAAGGCAACATACTCCGTACTATGCTAAACTAGCAGACATAATAATATACTCATGCTAATATTAACCAAGGATTACGGTATTTTTGGATTATTAAAGAAAATCAAAATAAATTCCACTAAAACTCAAAATACAACTCATTTCAATGCATTAATCAAGGATTAGCATAAATCCTACCTCAAGAGTTATGGAAGAGCAAGAAACCTGTCCCAAATGAGCTCTAAATCTCTGCAATTTCACCCAGAATCAAAATGATTCGGTGAGTATACGAAATACAACGTATATAACTTAAATCTCAAGAAATAAGTTGATTAATCTTACCAAACGAAGCTCAAAACTAGCCCAAGAGTCTCCCTCAACAAGCCCCAATCACTTCTCAGCTCTCCTCTGCCGAAATGAAATGTTTAGGGTTGAGAATTGGAAAAAACGCGACAAAGCATGACTTAAATACAGGTATGCCAAACAGAACACCGTTCGAGCGGTGTTGGGTCCGCTCGAGCGGTGCCCTACCGTAAGCCCACTTTGAAAAGTTTTAATTACAAGACTCGTTCCCAACCCGACTGGCCCAAAACCCAACCCGACACCCTGGAACAATATTCCTAAAGTTATAGAACCCTCGGTTTGAATTAAAAACTCCGAATCAATATCGAATTTTAAGTTTCATCAAAGATTTAACATGTTTCCCAAAAAGTTTTAAATATCAAAATTTTAAACTGGATTTTATTAAAAAAAAATTGAAATTGAAAGAGGTCACACCTTTACAACCTCCCCCATTAAAAGGGATTTCGTCCTCGAAATCAACGTATCTCAAGACGGGAACAAATCTGGATACGTCTCCCTGGTACAGGACTCCCGCTCCCACGTCGCCTAACCCTCACCCTGGTGTTGTCATAGCACTTTAACATATGACAAGGTCGTTCCATGCAAAACATATTCCCGGTGGTTAAGAATCTGCATAGGCCTCTCCTCATACTAAACATCCTCATCAACTCTCAGGTTTGACCAGCCAAGCACATGCGATGGGTTCGGTTCATATCTCCTCAACATAGAGACATGAAAGACGTCATGAACAAACAACAACTACGGTGGTAACACCAAACGATAAACCACAGCCCTGATCCTCACCTCTATAGAAAATGGTCCGATGTAACACGGCGACAACTTGCTGCTCTTACTGAACCTCATCATCCCCTTCCATGGAGAAACCCACAAGAAAACATGATCATCCATGGTGAAATCTAAAGGTCTTTGCCGCATATCCGTATAAATTTTCTGGGAACTATGAGATGCAATCAGTCTATGTCGGATAGTCGCAACCTTCTCCGTCGTCTCTCTAACCATGTCAAGTCCCAAAAGAACCGACTCCTACACGTCAGCCCAATAGGTAGGCGATCTGCAAGACACGCCATATAATGCCTCTGGATCCATCTGAATACTTGACTGGTAACTTTTGTTATAGGCAAACTCCAATAATGGTAGATGATCTTCACACGAACCCCAAAAATCTAGAACACAAGCCCTCAACATGTCCTCCAGAATTTGGATGGTGCGCTCGGACTATCCATCTGTATGAGGATGGAATGTTGTACTGACTAATAGGTAAGTCCCCTAAGCCGTCTATAATCCCCTCAAGAAATGTGAATTTGGATGGTCCATATAGTAAGTCAGGAAAATTGGTAATAAGTGCGCTGACTTAGTCAATCTGTCCACCACACTACAGATCGTATCGTGTCCCCGCGGTGATCTGGGAAACCCCGCCACAAAATCCATCGTCACAGGTTCCCACTTCCATTCTGATACTGGAAGGGGTGGGAGCAAGCCTGCCAGCCTCTGATGCTCCGCCTTCACCTGCTGACAAGTGAGGCACTGCGAAATGAACAACACGATATTCCTGTTCATACCACATCACCAGAATTGGTGGTGGAGATCATTGAACATCTTGGTGCTACCAGGATGTAATGCCAACCGTGAATCGTGAAATAATCGTAGCACCTCATCTCGATAAATCTGGGGTACGAACAACCTCCCGGAAAATCTCATATTGTCATCCTCATGCATGGTCCACTTAGGTACATTGTCACTAGTGGTCAACTGCTCTCTATGCATTGCACACTCGACATCTACTCTCTACGCGTCCACTACCCGCACCACCAGCATGGACGGAGAAATAGCCGCTAACAAAATAGTGCGATCCTCAGACCTGTAAACCTGTAGGTCATACTCGCCTATATCTGCCATCATCTGCCACTCCCAAATAGCAATTGAAGCAAGAGAACTTAAGGACTCCTTGATAAGGGCATCGACCACGACGTTGGCCTTACCCGGGTGGTACTGCAGATCGAAGTCGTAATCCCCCAGGAACTCCATCCACCGCCTATACAATGTGTTAAGATCCTTCTATGACAACAGATACTTCAAACTCTTGTGGTCAGAGAATACCTCAAACCTCTCTACATACAGATAATGCCTTGAAGTCTTTAAGGTGAAGACAATGACTGCTAACTCCAAGTCTTGGGTAAGGTAGTTCTTTTCGTGGATCTTCACTTGTCGGGATCCATAAGCAACCACATTCCCCGACTGCATCAACACACATCCAAGTCCTTCCTTTGACGCATCACAAAACATAGAATTGCTCACCCTACGCTACAATATGATCAAGATGGGAGCACAGGTCAGTCTCTTCTTCAACTCCGGGAAAGATGCCTCGCATCTATCATCCCAAACAAACTTGACACACTTTCGCGTAAGGCATTCGACACTACTAGCCGAGAGAAGTCTGTGACAAAACAACGGTAATATCCCACAAGCCCCAGAAAACTTTGAATCTCAAATACTGACTTTGGACATTCCCACTTTGTAACAGCCTCAATCTTCCATGAGTCCATAGACACTCCATCGCCAAAAATGTCATGCCTAATGAATCTGAACTCGGACAACCAAAACTCGCACTTGTCGTATTTCGCATATAGCTAGTGATCTATTAACAACTGGAAGGATATGCGAAGATGCTCTTCATGTGCCTTCTCCGATGGTGAATAGATAAGGATATCATCCACGAACACCACTAAATGATCTAGGTACTGTCGAAAGATACAATTCATGAGGTCCATGAACATGATAGGAGCGTTCGTCAACCCAAAGGGCATGACCACAAACTTGAAGTGACCATAGGGAGTACGGAATGTGGTCTTCGCTTTGTCCTCCTCCCTCACTCACCTGATGGTAGCCTGATCTCAAGTCAATCTTGGGGAAGCATCAAGACCCCTTTAATTCATCAAACAAATCATCTATCTGAGGCATAGGATACTTGTTCTTCACGGTCACATGGTTCAACTTACGGTAGTCTATAGAGAAATGTAGAGAACCGTCCTTCTTTTTGGCGTATAACGCTGGTGCTCCCCAAGGTGATACGCTGGGCCGAATGAACCCCTTACTCTGTAACTCCTCCATCTGAACATTCAACTCGGCATGCTCGGCAGAAGCAAACCGATAAAAAGGCATGGAGATAGGGTCTATCCCCAGAAGCAACTCAATCGAGAACTCCACCTCCCACCATGGCAGAAGGTCAAACAGATTTCGTGGAAAGGCATCTGGAAACTCACCTATAAAAGAAGGAAATTCTGGATGCAAGGACTCATCTCCGTCGAGCACAAGAGCCGATAACAAGGAACTAAGACATCTACCACGAGATGAAAGGAATGAAGGCATAGAGCCATAGAATAGGAAATTATGTGCTATCTAAACGACACACCCCCTACATACCAAACCGATCCTGATAGGTACCCCTATCGGCATGTCCACGTGAACTACCCGATCTGACACCCAGGTCTCTAACCCCAAAGAGCATACAAATGCTGATGCTATAAAGGAATGGGACTCTCTTGCGTCAATGAGCACCTAAGCACAAGATCTATATACTAGAAAGGTACTTTGAATGACAGAAGGACTGAGAGTGGAATCCTGAACGGTAGGTGCTGAGGATGTAACCAGTGCCGCCGGTGCCCATCCTGAATCCACCAAACCGTAAGCACTTCCCTGAGTACTCCGAGCCAGGGGCCTCACAAACTAGACTGAAGGGGCTCCCCCTCATATCATGGAAGCCAAAACTCCCGAATACCGGTGTGTTTACACATGTCAATAACCGCCCCTGCATCTATTGACCCCGCTGGCCACCCTGTGTTCCCTATCCGGTCTGACTTTGAGTGCAGTTCCACCGGATATGCTCGCCTGACCACAATTATATCAAGCAAGCACCGGCCTCTGGGGGCAGTCCCTACTCAAATGCCCTGGCTAGCCACATGTAAAACAAGCCCTGCTCCGTGGACCAGTCTGCCTAGTCGATGTAGCTTAAGGGGCAGGTCTAGAACGTGTGCCCTGCTGCTGTGATCTAGTAGAGAAGGATCGGCCTCCTACAGACTTCCACTTCTTAGACTATCATCCAAAAGAAGACTATGCTCTACTCGCTGAGACTGGTGGCCACCCATCGCCGCCCTAACAATCCTTTGCCAACCCGTTCTCAACCACAATCGCCCTCTCAACTAGATCTGAGTAAGCCTTCATCATGGTTTACAAAACTCTGTTCTGGATAGCAGGGCGCATGCCCTTCTCAAAACGCTTCATTCGAAGCTCCTCAATGCCGACCATGTCTGGTGCATTGGTAGATAACATGGAGAACCTCGCCTCATATTCCTGAACTAACATAGAGCCCTGGGTGAGGGTCTCAAACTGCTATAGGCAAACACTCCTCATAGAAGTAGAAAAATACTTCTCCAAAAATACCTTGGAGAATGCCTCCCAGGTACCATCCATAGTGGTCGCGGCGAACTCCCACCACTGATCTGCCTCGCCACGCAACTGATAGGTTGCTAGCTTCACCTTGATCTTGATCTCTCGGATGTCTTGCGTCCTAAAGATTCGGTTCATCATCCTCAACCATGCTGATGCGGCCTAAGGATTAGGCTCGCCCCAAAACAAAGGGGGATCCATTCTCTGGAAATCCCTCATAGCTACAGTTGCCCTCGGTTCTGGGGCCCTAGCGTTCCCTTACTGCTACTGCCAAGTGCCGGATCGTTGCCAGCATCTCCTGAAAAACTTCAGTAGGGTCTACTAGCAGCTGGGGTCTACTGCCCTGGGTTGTCTCCTTGGTCCAAGGTGTATCCCCGACCACAAGCATCACTCCAACCATCAGTGTCTCTCTCACCTCAGGCACCTCTATAAACTCGGGCATCTCTCCACCCTTAGGGATATCGAGGATACTACGGCCTCGGCCGCACCCTCGTCCAATCGTCCGAAACATAACTACTCTATACAAAGATAAGAGGGTCAAATGTCAACTCTAAACCTCAGGCAGCTATCTTACAATATAGATACGTCAAATCATACCCTGATACTCAATCAAAGCAAATACAACCCACATATATATAATCTCATCCCTTAGTATAGGTCAACCAACATCCAGGAACAATGTGTCAAGGAATAACATGCTAATATCATGATAAAGGCATATCATCGTACCACTGTTAGGGTTGTATGCTTAAAAATCATGCTTTTGAGTATTTTATTACCCGAGATCCCGGATATATTAAATGAGAATAAATATTGAGAGGATATGTATACCG